>JADDMT010000038.1:0-296265 GCA_021401465.1 Teratosphaeria epicoccoides
ATATGATATGAAAATATCTCGCAGTGTGACAGAGTAATCCGACCTTTTAGTAGGTACAAGACAGCGCTGCTTTCTGCTTATCGCAGAGGTAGCGCTAAGGGTGCTTATAACCCCTGACGCTCCTTAACTAGGGAAAGCATGTCCGAGCCTAACCCCGTAGGGGTACTGTAGGGTCAGCGACATGGGGGCGTCCTACGTCGACAACTGATCCTACTCGGACGACATACGAGCCAACGTATGTACGAAGGACCCCCTTGCCATATGTAGCAGGGTCGCTGCATGCTAAGGGCGGCCATTAGAACCCATGCGGTTCAAATGGTCCCCTAGTATCAACCGTATCACTCTTCGCCCTCGCGCTATACCTATAGTTCGAGTAGAGATACATAGAAGACGTCATGTACACAATACGATGATAGTAACGATAGCCGGTACGCCTGCGAGCCTATTACGTCACGTATCTAGAAGGGTCCGACGAACCTCGGCGTTATCTTCTTACTTAGAAGTTTTAGCTTAAGATTCTTTGTTAACAGTACTACCTTCGTGCTAACTACGTACTACATTAGTTTAGCACGGGCGTTATTATGTTTAATCTAGGATTCTAAGGCCTTTTTCTAGTGTTTAATTAGTACTGAATGTACCTCGCGTATACGCCGCGCTAATTCCGCGGCGGCCGGTACCCTCTCCTTAGAAGACTCGTCCTGAGGCGGTTCTAGGTGTATTTCTAGGTCAAAGCTATAAAGAATCTGAAATGGCGACATGCGCATAGCAGCATACACGCTATTATTAACTGCAAATTCCGCCATAGGAATTGCGTCAGCCTAGGCATCCTAGTTCTTAGCGTATTAGCACTAAAGGTACTACTTAAGAGTCTAGTTCATACGTTTAGTCTGACTATTAGTCTATAGATAGAATGCTGTACTTAGGCGGTGCTTAACATGCGCCTCAAACATGAATTCTTGCTAGTATTTACTAGTAAAGACAGAACCTCGATCTAATAGGATACTTTAGGGGACACTTAAGCGCTATATGACTTCGTCGCAAAGTAGTCGCGCAAGCTCGCCACTTGTGCACTTTTTTGTACATAGGATGAAGACATTCATCTTCGAGTATTAGTTAACTACTACAAGGACAGCATTAACCACATTGCCTCTCTACTTTGCTAGCAGCAAATTAGTAATGAAATCCATGGTTAAGTCTTGCTATAGTCTCTCTAGTAGTAGGAGTGCCTACGCATTGCCATAGGGGCGATAGCGCCAAGATTTGCTAATCTGGCACGTCTAGCAGGATTTAACATAGTCAGAGACATCCTGTTCTAGTGTTAGCTACTAGTATTTGCGTCTAAGAAGCGCGTTAGTCTTCTCTGCGCCAAAATGGCCCGCAAGTTTGTCGTCATGATAAATACAGAGGAGCTGCGAACAGAGTACGCGGTTAGTAGGTACGTAGAGCCTATTATCAAAGTACTATAAGTCGCCTGACTTAGTCTAGTACTTCAGACCGCCCGCGGTGTCCTAGAGGGCTATACCCTCATTAATCAACTCCGGTTCTTGCTCTTGCAACCGCTAAATAAGTCTCGAGACTTCTTTAAAGGGTTCTTTAGACATCGCATGCTTGCCGCATGTAAGCTAGTTAACTACCGCACGGATCGAGCTAGACATAGTTGCTACAACTACTAGATAGGAGGGTTGTCATAAGGTAGGTGCCGATAGCAGGAAGGGGATCAGGTGTTAGACTTGTTAAGCTCGTAAAGAATATTAACAATAGCAGTTAACCTTGTAACTAACTCTCCTCTAAGCAAGAGAGGATTGAATTAAGAATTGAGTACTAAGCTCCTAACTGCCTGTCCCGAAGGTATCCCTATATACTAGAGATGCTAGGCAGCTCTGTAGGATCTGTCGACAGACCCGACAGATCTGTGTCTATAGATCTGTAGGCTAACCCTCTAGATCCCGGGGTCTGTCCTTACGTGACAGATCCTTCCTCCTACGTAGCCTATAGATCTGTAGTCTTACCCTACAGATCCTAGGGTCTATCCCTACGTGACAGATCCTTTCTTCTATTTATATAGTATGACTTAGACCCTAGTGCTCTGATTCATCCTATAGCACTCGTAACTCATGACATCTATGACAAGGGTTTACTGCTAGCGGAGGCTACAAGGCCCTATTAGACCCGCAGTTGACCTACAAGAGGAGCTAACGACAGATCGCCTCCCTAAACTACAAGCTTCGTGATACGGTTGATACTAGGGGACTATTTGAACCGCATGGGTTCTAATGGCCGCCCTTGGCATGTAGTGACCCTGCCACATATAGCAAGGGGGTCCTTCGTACATACGTTGGCTTGTATGTCGTCTAAGTAGGATTAGTTGTCGACATAGGACGCCCCTACGTCGCTGACCCTACGGTACCCCTACGGGGTTAGGCTCGGACATGCTTTCCCTAATTAAGGAGCGTCAGGGGTTATAAGCACCCTTAGCGCCGCCTCTGCGATAAGCAGAAAGCAGCGCTGTCTTGTACCTACTAAAAGGTCGGATTACTCTGTCACACTGCGAGATATTTTCATATCATATAGCATATACATCTATATTAGTTCTGCTTTCTCCCCCCTGCTTTGCAGTCTAGCAGAGAATACTACGATATGTCTAGAGTACTACGAACTCGCAACTAACGCGTAGCGAGCGCCATCCCGAGCGCCCGCGATAGCGAAGCTGGCCCGAGTAACTAGCCCGCAGAAGTACCCGCTGCGAGCGACACTGCATTAAGCGACGGTTCCGCTAGAGGACAATTACGCGGCGGACTAGGCAATAGACCCCCTGCATAGGGACTACAGCTAGCCCCGACTATCGACCCGGCCCTTGTAGCCATGATTGTCGATTAGGTCGCGAACTGCCTTGCGAACTAGAACTAGAGCCGCACCGCTCCTAGCAGCGACAACGGCGAGGACGACGAAGACGTCACTATGAGCAGTACTAACGAACTAGCGGACGAAGAAATCTAGCGAGATTTCACGCTAGGGACCCGCAAAGACAACTTACTAGGAGGCGCAGACCCTCCGCGTGTGCCCGCGAACTTGGTGCCTAAATTCGGGGCCATAGTAGGCTAACCGGGAGGTAGTCGCAACGCATGTAACCCGAAGCCGTTTAAGGGAGACACCTTGAAGGAGGCTCGAACTTTCTTGCAGGCGTGTAAGGCAGTTTTCGTGCTTAACCTACGCGGATATTCCACAGAGGGCGAACGAGTCGCCTTTAGTATGATGTAGCTCGAAGAGGATAAGGAACCTCGTAACAATTAGCATGAGCGGTATGACCTTATGCAGGTCTACGACAGAACGTATACGTAGGCGGACTTTCGCTAGTTCTGTGTCGACTAGGTCGAGGATCCGGGGAATCGCACCCTTACTATGTCTGTCGAGTACGAGAAGGCTAAGCAGGGGAAGGGACAAACAACCTCTAGCTTCGCTACCTATCTCGCCACGCTCGAGGGACAGATGCTACCCTATACCGAGACGCAACGCGTGCGGCACTTGCTCGTCAAACTTAATGACGATCTTCAGAACACAATCATGACTTTTCATGAACTTCCGACAACTCGGCAAGACCTCGTGTCCCTTGCGACACGTATGGAAATCACCTTGAAGCGAAATGGGAAATCGGGCGGCAAGGACAATAAGCGTCTAAGCCCCGAGGACCCCCCGAAGGGCCGCCATCACAAGCGCCCTAGGGGCCACGCCTAACGCGGTAGTTCATTCCGGAGGAGCAAGCCCTCCGAGCCAAAAGACGGTAGCAAGAAGCCTCCGAGTAGCTGCCACATCTGTGGAGCGAGGGACTACTAGGCGGCTCGCTGTCCTAAACGAAGCGATAGGAAGAAGGTAAGCAAGGTGTCTGAAACCTCCCTAGAGGAGAGGCGAAAGAAGGACAAGCCCGAGACAACCGAATAGCTACCGCGGGTATCTAAGCTGTCTGTCACTAATAGTGTAGACTCGTGGCCTGCCTGGCGCCTATCTGGCGCGGTCTGAGTTAATAGCTCGCTCGAGCTAGTAGACTGTATGTTAGATGACCTTGCGGAGGTTAACGTGATACCCTAGAGAGTAATCGTACGGCTTGGTTTGAAGCCGATCCTAGGAGCCCTGCTGCCTACCATGAAGTCTTTTCAGGGCGAAGGCGTAGCGGCTCGAGGCGCGTATAACGTGCGCCTCTAACTCGCGGACTCCTTGGGAGAAGTGCGCGAGACTAACGAAGTCTTCTACGCTAAAGACGTTCCTGATAAGGAGCTCCTGCTCGGCCGCCCTTGGCGCTACAAGCAGGGAGTCGTTATTAATAGAGCTACTAACAACTAGTTCTACGGCTCTATAGGCGAAGTTCCTGCGGTGCAGATGCGTGACGCACACAGCTTCTACAAGGACATGAAGAAGGTCTAATGCGTATATGTAGTCCGCATACGGAGCGTTAAGGAAGACGTTACCCTTCTGCCTAAGTTAGAGGAATACGCCGATATTTTCGACGCAGAGGCTACGGCCTATGCCCGGGCCCTAGACGCGGAACATGCGATTAACCTTAAGGAGGGTTATAATCCTCCGCATCGACCTCTGTACCCTATGTCGGAATCGTAGCTCGAAACACTTCGAGACTACCTCTACAAGGCGCAAAGGAACGCGTGGATCCGACGAAGCGACAGCGAGGCTAGAGCGTTAGTTATGTTCGTCCTGAAGAAGGACAACACGCTCCGCCTATGCGTTAACTATAGGGGCCTTAACGCGGTAACCTAGAAGAACCGCTGCCCCCTACTACTTATTAGCGAGACGCTTGACCGCCTTGGTCGCGCCGCCATCTTCTCGTCTATCGACTTAAAGGACGCCTACTACTAGATACCGATCCGAAAGGGCGACAAGTAGAAGACTGCATTCCGAACGCGGTACAGACACTTCGAGTATACAGTAATGCCGTTCGGCTTGACTAACGCACTAGCGACGTTCTAAGCGTATATTAACCGGGCCCTAGCCGGCCTCGTTGACACCTGCTACGTAGTATATTTGGACGATATACTAGTCTATTCCGACTCGAAGGAGGAGCATATTCGGCATCTAAGTATAGTGCTCGAACGGCTCCGCAAGTTCGCTCTGTACGCGAACCTAAAGAAGTGCTCATTCCTGACGGATAGGATTAAGTTCCTCGGATACATCGTCTCCACGGAAGGAGTCATCATGGATGACCGAAGGGTGTCCGCAATCGCGGAGTAGCCGCGGCCGACTACCCTCCGAGAAGTGCAGGTGTTCCTAGGATTCACCAACTTCTATCGCAGATTCATACGATCTTACTCGAAGATCGTGGCTCCCCTCACGGCCCTCGCAAAGGGCGCGGTTCGAGGAAAAAAGCCAGGGAAAGTGCCTTGGGAGGAGGCTTAGAGCAAGGCCTTCTCTGAACTTAAAGCAGCTTTTTAAACTACGCCTATACTTCGGCACTTTGACCCTACTACGAAGATCCGGATAGAGACCGATGCTTCAAAATTCGCAATAGCCGCAATTATATTGCAGCTCTAGTCGCACGAAGGCAGTGCGCAATAGTACCCGATTGCCTTCTAGTCGCGGAAGATGCAGGGCGCTAAGCTCAACTACGAGACTCACGACTAAGAGCTTTTAGCTATTGTTGACGGCTTCAAGGAGTACCGACACTACCTCGAAGGCGCAGCGCACCCTATTAAGGTGCTTACTAACCATAACAACCTTCGCGGCTTCATGGGTGTAAAGCAGCTAAGTAGTTAGCAAGCAAGGTAGGCGACTTTCCTCGCTAGCTTTGACTTTGTTATCTAGCATCGTTCTAGAAAGACGAATCCGGCCGACGGTCCTTCGCGACGACTAGACTACGACACTAGGGAGGAGGGTAACTGACAGCTTCTCCCTACGCTGTAAACGAAGCTTGTAGTTTAGGGCGGCGATCTGTCGTTAGCTCCTCTTGTAGGTCGACTGCAGGTCTAATAGGGCCTCACGGCCTCCGCTAGTAACGAACCCTCCCATCTGGCAGTTATGGCGACCGTGTCTAGCTCGATCCGTGCGGTAGTTAACTAGCTCACATGCGGTAAGCATGCGATGTCTAAGGAACCCTTTGAAGAAGTCTCGAGACTTATTCAGCGGTTGCAAGAGCGAGAACTAGAGTTAATTAATGAGGGTGTAGCCCTCTAGGACACTGCAGGCAGTCCGAAGTACTAGACCAAGTTAGGCGACTTGTAGTACTTTGACAATAGGCTCTACATACCCGCTAACCGCGTACTCTGTTCGCAGCTCCTCCATATTCATCATGACAATGAACTCGCGGGCCATTTTGGCGTAGAGAAGACGAACGTACTTCTCGGACGCAAATACTAGTAGCCTACGCTAGAACAGGATGTCTCTGACTATGTCAAATCCTGCTAGACGTGCCAGATTAGCAAATCTCGGCGCTATTGCCCCTACAGCGATACTTAGGCGCTCCTACTACTAGAGAGACCATGGCAAGACTTAACCATGGATTTCATTACCGATTTGCTGCTAGCAAAGTAGAAAGGCGATGTGGTTAATACTGTCCTTGTAGTAGTCGACTGATACTCGAAGATGAATGTCTTCATCCTATGTACGAAAAAGTGCACAAGCGGCGAGCTTGCGCGGCTACTTCGTGACGAAGTCATACGGCGCTTTAGTGTCCCCTAAAGCATCCTATTAGATCGAGGTTCTGTCTTTACTAGTAAATACTAGCAAGAATTTGTGTTTGAAGCGCGTGTCAAGTACCGCCTAAGTACAGCATTCCATCTACAGACTGATAGTTAGACTAAACGTATGAACTAGACTCTTAAGTAGTACCTTCGGTGCTACTACGCTAAGAACTAGGATGCCTAGGCCGACGCAATTCCTATGGCGGAATTTGCAGTCAATAACAGCGTGCATGCTACTATGCGCATGTCGCCATTTCAGATTCTTTATGGCTTTGATCCGGAAATACACCTAGAACCGCCTTAGGACGAGTCTTCTAAGGAGAGGGTGCCGGCCGCTGCGGAATTAGCGCGGCGTATGCGCGAGGTACATTCGGTGCTAATAGAACACTAGAAAAAGGCCTCAGAATCCCAGATTAAACATAATAACGCCCGTGCTAAACTAATGTAGTACGCAGTTAGTACAAAGGTGTTGCTGTTAACAAAGAATCTCAAGCTGAAACTTCCGAGCAAGAAGATGACGCCAAGGTTCGTCGGACCCTTCCGGATACGCGACGCGATAGGCTCGCAGGCGTACTAGCTATCGTTGCTATTGTCGTATCGTGTGCATGACGTCTTCTACGTATCTCTACTCGAACCATGGGTACAGCGCGAGGGCGAAGAGCCCGCGGACCTAATGCTAGTAGCAGAAGAGAACGAAGAGTAGGAAGTCGAGGGTATTAAGGATAGTATGCAGCGTAAGGGCGTAACGTACTATCTAGTAAAGTAGAAAGGATACCTACCTGAGTACACATAATAGGTTCTGGCCGAAGACTACAAGAACGCTCCGGAAGCTATTCGTGAATTCGAAGAGCGGAGGAGGCGTGAGCAGGGCTTAAGAAGGTCGATTCGTAGGAAGATGAGGGTTCCAGAGCAGAATTCTTAACACGTGTATATAGCGCATAACGCGCGAAGTGACAACGAGAAGCAAACGCCCTACTCATACATCATTGATGCCTAAAGGCATACCTAGAATAAACCCAAGAAGAACAAGAGACATGCTCAGATTAGCTTCGTAGCTAATGCTTAGCGACTACTAGTCGGGGGCTTCCTGACCGAACCCGAAGCAGGAGAGTCTTTCTTGTTACGGTCCGCTAGGGACTGCCTACCCGCATGGGGTCTACTAAACACCCCGAAGCGACCATGAGTAACGGGGGTAGCAACGCCACGAAGAGAGGCCGGCATCTTCTTCTTTAGTAGGTTGCGAGGGAGCTTGTCTTCAGAGCCTATAGTAGCCAGAGAACTAGCGACATCCTTACCGCGCCTAGTTGCGATGACTACCTCATCCTTAGCATCAGAAGGCGAAGAGACTCGAGCGCGCTTGCGGCTGTCGCGCTCGGCCCTCGAGATCATCTTGCGCTTCTTGACACAAGTGTTGACTACATCATTAGACTCGGTGTCTCCCTTAGGCGCAACTAGTGCGGTGACACTACAGCGCGAAGGGATCATGTTAGGACTAAAGGTATCCTGAACGTCGTCATCCTCCTTATCCTCAAAGATCCGGCCTAGAGGCTTGTACCTTAGCGTCTTAACAGACGTAGTGCGGGTCGCAAGCAGGGAAGGTTCGGCTTCCTCGTCGCTGACCTCAATTTCGGCCCTGGCCCTCTTCTTCTTCTTAGACAGTAGCGTCGAGGCGGCGTAGGCAGCGGCGCTACAATGTGTTAGCTGTACGCACGCGACAGGATTCGAGTGAGTAACTTACGGCTTAGTCCTCGGGACTAGCTTAGAGGCAGGCTGTCTCTCGGTACGGCGCTAGGGCGTAGCCTTAGCGGCAGGAGCGGTGAATTGCTTGATGACCTTCTTGCGGATCATCCGCGTCTCAAAGTCATCGTTAATAGAGGCAAGGGCCCCGAGTTGCTAACGCTAACGGCTAGTCGGATACTTCTCGACGCTAACGTTAGCCTAGCGGAAAAGTCAGCATTTCATACTCGGAGGGTACCTGTACTATATGCGTACTATGGCGAAGGTCTCGACCCTAACGGTTAGCACCTTCAAGATCTTCTAGACTAAGTCTGCGATTAGACCTAGACAAACGTTTTCGCCTGTCGGCAGAGAGTCGAAGCGAACGCTGCCGTAAGAACGGTTAGCAGTCGCGGTAAAGCACGAGAGGGCGCCGAGCAGGTAGGCGAGTGCCTCGCGGTACTTAGCCTGTAGCCTGTTTATAGTCGGAGTGCCTTCGGCAATCCCCTTGTCGCGCGCACTCTAGAAGTCATCGATATTACGGCAGAGCTAGTTGTACTCGCCGTACACCTCTTCAGGGAGGTCTTAGCATTTCTGATGCTTGCCATTATAGTTAACACAATTGTAGTAGACACTGCCCTCATCAAATCCGCTAACGCAAATCTCGGCTACGCTTCGGTTAGTACAAGTCACGCATACCTCGCGGGTAGGGGACGCCTTACTAACACGCGGAGGAGAGATGTATGCAGCTTGGCTACTAAGGTTGTCAAGGCATCGTCGACACAAGCGACGATTGCAGGCAGAGCGAGTAGCGTCGAACGTAGTCTGTAGCATATAAGCCATTATAGCTAAGACAGGTTAATTGATCTTGATTAATTGATTGAAGAAGAAGGAGCTCTAGTACGGACCCGCAGACATGGCGAGGCGCAAGCTAAGCGAAGTAGGAGTAGAGGTCGATGTTAGTGTCTTAGAACAGGAAAGTTTAGGAAGCGACGAGGTTTTTATACCCTCTGACAGCCCCCCTGTTGCCTACCGCAACCGTTGAGCTAGTGACTCGAACTACATGCGCAGAGTACCTGCCTTTAGTTGACTTACAAGGGGACCGAATGATGTAATAACGGATAACGCGGCTGTCACGCATGTGCGCCGACCGCACTCGTGCTAGCCTACTAGCATGGAAATGTGGCGAGGCCCGCGCTAGGAGCGCGCTCCTGCCGTTTCGAGCGGCGCGCGCAGAGCGTCCGCGTACTTTCCTACTACCCTGAGGTTCTGCGACATGTTCTTCACAGTCACGACTAAATAGGGACGGCCAAGCTACTTGGCGAGGCCGGCGCGCATGCTCGCCCTATAATTTCAAGGATTAACCGAAGTACGTACTCGTAGTTTCCTGATATCTCGATCCGCATGTAAAGTGAAGGTGTTACGAAGCCGCCTAACATGTGACGGATTAAAACCCGCCTGAGTTAGTAGCCTCCGCCTCGCACTCGCTACGAAGGTGTTAAGGTATGCGCATGACACATGTTACGCAGGCTATCTACCTATTCACCCTTGCGCGGTATGAGCGTGCTACATCCCGTACCCTATATGTTCCGCGTGCGTCACTTAGTGAGGCTAGGGACATCCTCATAGGAGGAGGGGCAGTGATACGGTTGATACTAGGGGACCATTTGAACCGCATGGGTTCTAATGGCCGCCCTTAGCATGCAGTGACCCTGCCACATATGGCAAGGGGGTCCTTCGTACATACGTTAGCTTGTATGTCGTCTAAGTAGGATCAGTTGTCGACGTAGGACGCCCCTACGTCGCTAACCCTACGGTACCCCTACGGGGTTAGGCTCGGACATGCTTTCCCTAATTGAGGAGCGTCGGGGGTTATAAGCACCCTTAGCGCCGCCTCTGCGATAAGCAGAAAGCAGCGCTGTCTTGTACCTACTAAAAGGTCGGATTACTCTGTCACACTACGAGATATTTTCATATCATATAGCATATACATCTATATCACTTCGTTTACAGCGTAGGGAGGAGCTATTAGTTACCCTGCTCCCTAGTATCGTAGTCCGGTCGTCGCGAAGGACTGTTAGCCGGATTTGTCTTTCCGGAACGATGCTAGATAGCGAAGTCAAAGCTAGCGAGGAAAGTCGCCTACCTTGCTTGCTAACTACTTAGCTGCTTTACGCCCATGAAGCTGCGAAGGTTGTTATAGTTAGTAAGTACCTTAATAGGGTACGCTGCGCCTTTAAGGTAGTGTTAGTACTCCTTAAAGCCATCAACAATAGCTAAAAGCTCTTAGTCGTGAGTCTCGTAGTTAAGCTTAGCGCCCTGCATCTTCCGCGACTAGAAGGTAATTAGGTACTACCGCGCACTGCCTTCGTGCGACTAGAGCTACGATATAATTACGGCTATTACGAATTTTGAAGCATTAGTCTCTATTCGGATCTTCGTAGTAGGGTCAAAGTACCGAAGTATAGGCGTAGTTTAGAAAGCTGCTTTAAGTTTAGAGAAGGCCTTACTCTAAGCCTCCTCCTAAGGCACTATCCCTGGCTTTTTTCCTCGAATCGCGCCCTTCGCGAGGGCCGTGAGGGGAGCCACGATCTTCGAGTAGGATCGTATGAATCTGCGATAGAAGTTAGTAAAACCTAAGAACACCTATACTTCTCGGAGGGTAGTTAGCCACGGCTACTCCGCGATTACGGACACTCTTTAGTCATCTATGATGACTCCTTTAGTAGAGACGATGTATCCGAGGAACTTAATCCTATCTGTTAGGAATGAGTACTTCTTTAGGTTCGCATATAGAGCGAACTTGCGGAGTCGTTCGAGTACTATCCTTAGGTGCCGAATATGCTCCTCCTTCAAGTTAGAGTAGACTAGTATATCGTCCAAATATACTACGTAGCAGGTGTCAACGAGGCCGGCTAGGGCCTAGTTAATATACGCTTAGAACGTCGCTAGTGCGTTAGTTAAGCTAAACGGCATTACTGTATACTCGAAGTGTCTATACTACGTTCGGAACGTAGTCTTCTACTCGTCGCCCTTTCGGATCGGTATCTAGTAGTAGGCGTCCTTTAGGTCAATAGACGAGAAGATAGCGGCGCGACTAAGGCGGTTAAGCGTCTCGCTAATAAGTAGTAGGGGGCAGCGGTTCTTCTAAGTTACCGCGTTAAGGCCCCTATAGTTAACGTATAGGCGGAGTATGTTGTCCTTCTTTAGGACGAACATAACTAGCGCTCTAGCCTTGCTGTCGCTTCGTCGGATCCACGCGTTCTTTTGCGCCTTGTAGAGGTAGTCTCGAAGTGTTTCGAGCTGCGATTCCGACATAGGATACAGAGGTCGGTACGGAGGATTGTAACCCTCCTTGAGGTTAATCGCATGCTCCGCGTTTAGGGCCCGGGCATAGGCCGTAGCCTCTACGTCGAAAATATCGGCGTATTCCCCTAACTTAGGCAGGAGAGTAACGTCTTCCCTGACGTTCTGTATGTAGACCGCATACATGTATTAGACCTTCTTTATGTCCTTGTAGAAGCTATGTGCGTCATGCATCCTCACTGCAGGAATTTCGCCTGTAGAGCCGTAGAACTAGTTGTCAGTAGCTCTATTAACAACGACTCCCTGCCTGTAGCGCTAAGGGCGGCTAAGCAGGAGCTCCTTATTAGGAACGTCTTTAGCGTAGAAGACTTTGTTAGTCTCGCGCACTTCTCCTAAGGAGTCCGCGAGTTAGAGGCGCACGTTATACGCGCCTCGAGCCGCTACGCCTTCGCCTTGAAAGGACTTCATGGTAGGCAGCAGGGCTCCTAGGATTAGCTTTAAACTAAGCCGTACAATTGCCCGCTAGGGTATTACGTTAACCTCCGCAAGGTCGTCTAACATATAGTCTACTAGCTTAAGCGAGCTATTGACTTAGACCGTACTAGATAGGCGCTAGGCAGGCCACGAGTCTACACTATTAGTAACAGACAGCTTAGATACCCGTAGTAGCCATTCGGTTGTCTCGGGCTTGTCCTTCTTTTACCTCCCCTCTAGGGAGGTTTCGGATACCTTGCTTACCTTCTTCCTATTACTTCGCTTAGGATAGCAAGCTGCCTAGTAGTCCCTTGCTCCACAGATGTGGCAGCTGCTCGGAGGCTTCTTGCTACTATCTTTAGGCTTAGAGGGCTTGCTCCTCTAGAATGAACTACTACGTTAGGCATGACCCTTAGGGCGCTTGTAATAGCGGCCTATTAGTAGGTCTTCGGGGCTTAGACGCTTATTATCCTTGCTACCTGATTTCTCATTTCGCTTTAAGGTAATCTCTATACATGTCGTAAGGGACACAAGGTCTTGCTAAGTTGTCAGAAGTTCATAGAAAGTCATGATTATATTCCGAAGATTGTCATTAAGTTTAACAAGTAGGTACCGCACGCGTTACGTCTTAGTATAGGGTAGCATCTGTCCCTCGAGCGTAGCGAGGTAGGTAGCGAAGCTAGAGGTCGTTTGTCCCTTCCCCTGCTTGGCCTTCTTATACTCGACAGACATAGTAAGGGCGTAGTTCCCTAGATCCTTGACCTAGTTAACATAGAACTAGCGAAAGTCTGCCTATATATACGTTCTGTCGTAGACCCGCATAAGGTCATACTGCTCATGCTAGTTATTACGAGGTTCCTTGTCCTCTTTAAGCCACATTACACTAAAGGCGACTTGTTTGCCCTCTATAGAATATCCGCGTAGGTTAAGCACGAAAACTGCCTTACATGCCTACAAGAAAGTTCGAGCCTCCTTTAAGGTGTCTCCCTCAAACAGCTTCGGGTTACATGCATTACGACTGCCTCCTAGTTAGCCTACTATGGCACCGAAGTCAGGTACTAGGTTTGCAGGTACATGTAGAGAGTCTCTACCTGCTAGCGAGTTGTCTTCGCGGGTCCCTAGCGTGAAATCTCGCTAGATTTCTTTGTCCGCTAGTTTATTAGTACTACTTATAGCGACGTCTTTGTCGTCCTTACTGTCGTTGCTACTAGAAGGGGTGCGGCTACAGTTCTAGTTTACAAGGCAGTTCGCGACCTAATTAACAATCATGGCTACGAGGCCTAGGTCGATAGTCAGGGTTAGCTATAGTCCCTATGCAGGGGGTCTATTACCTTGTCTGCTACGTAGTTAGCCTCTAGCGGAACTGTCGCTTAATACAGTGTCGCTCGCAGGGGGCGCTTCTACGGGCTAGTTACTTGGACTAGCTTCGCTATTGCAGGTAGTTAGGATAGCGCTCGCTACGCGTTAGTTGCGAGTTCGTAGTACTCCGGACATATTGTAGTATTCTCTACTAGACTGCAAAGTAGGGGGGAGAAAGCAGAACTAATATAGATATATGCTATATAATATAAAAAATATCTCGTAGTGTAACAGAGTAATCCGACCTTTTAATAGGTATAAGATAGCGCTGCTTTCTACTTATCGCAGAGGTAGCGCTAGAGGTACTTATAACCCCTAACGCCCCCTAATTAGGGAAAGTATGTCCAAGCCTAACCCTGTAGGGGTACTGTAGGGTTAGTAGCGTAGGGGCATCCTACGTCGACTACTAATCCTACTTAGACAACATACGAGCTAACATATGTACGAAGGACCCCCTTGCTATGTATAGTAGGGTCACTACATGCTAAGGGCAGGTATCAGAACCTATGCGGCTCTAATGGCCCCCTAGTATCAACCGTATTAGTCGTGTCGTCTAATAGCTCCCCTTGCTAAGGCTTAGACCTAGACTCGAGTGTTTCGAGCGCTTTAATGTTATCGCTTAAATCTAGAGAGAAGGACAAGGTCGAACTATATAGAGTAGATATGTAATTAGCTCTAGAGTACTTAAGAGCTACGTAATTAAGTCTAAGCTTAACTAAAGCTACTATACGTAATAGCTTAACTACTTAGCCTGTTAGTTATCGCAAAGCCGCTACTTTGACACTTAGCAAGGGCGTTAGCGTACCTGCTTTATCTACATAGTACTATTTAGGAGTAGCGCGTAACGCTTGCTTACTTGTTAGCAAGACGCGTCACTCCTTAAAGGTACGAGACTACTTAGAACTATATAGCCCTTATAGCTGTTAGTGTCGCAGCTAATCTATAGGCTTGTTAGTATAGCCTATAAAGTCGATCACTTTGCGATCACTAGTCTAGTCGCAGAAAATGATAGGTATATAGTTAGAACGGTCCTCTAGAGTCTACTACTCGCGTGATCTCTATTAGACATCAGAACGGAGGTCTAGATAGCAGTTAGGGAACTTCGCGGAGCAAGATACTACTAAGGTGTCTGTCGAAACAGAACGCTTCTACACTAGAATAGTAGTGTTTACAGGCTACTAGAGAGTCATAATAATTATACAAATGTAAGGCGTTCGTCGTAAGAATGCAAGCTCTTCTAAGCGTTGCGAGATAAGATAGACTATAAGCTTATAGCGGATGCGCTAACTAGCTCTAATATATATCCTCGCCTGCTTTCTACCCTGCTAGTAGCGCGCGTCACTATGCCTTAGAAGTGCATACTGCCCTTATCGCTATTAGCTTGTCCTCGCCTAATCGACGTAGACCTAACACACTTAGCTAGAACGCCGCACGGGACATAGAAGACTGTTGCTATATTAATCCCCTGTAGCTTCTATTACGCAGACAAATAGCGTCAAGAGGCCGCCTAGAGCTTGCTATACTACTGTTGCGCCCCTACAGTAAGTAAGACACTAGCAGGGCTAACGACGCGAACTATTTGACTATAATCACCGATTCTGTTATAGGATAAGCGCTGTCAAAAGCGCCGCATCATATAGCGTCGAGGGGCCGCTCCTAAGAGCGCACTAGTCGAGCGGTTAAGAGGCACAGAGAGGGGGCACAGGCAGGCTACTAGAAGCCATTCGACTACAGGCTCTAATTGCAGAGGACCATGTCAGTTAGGAGGACTTAGGGGTGCGGCGGCCGCAGCAATTAGCGCCTCGCTATAGCATTTTCGACCTCGCGCTTGTAGGGTGCTAAATGTCGTCGTCGCTAGGCAGTCGCGTCGCAGGCGGAAGTCGATATAGAGGGAGGGCAGAGGGAGGCATGGCGTCGCGGTCGAAGGTAGAGGAGATGGCAGGCCGCGAGATCAGGCCGATCGCAAGTCGGATGTGCCTAGTATCAAGGTCGTTAACGACAGCGGTCGCGTTCGAGGCGCGCGAAAAGTAAGGATGCGCGGGAGAGAGCGAGGTCGACGAGGGTGAGGAGGGTAAAGGTTGTGTAAGGAACGCAGAGGTAGACGCGAATAGGGAAATAGACGTGAGGTCGGGCGCAGGGCGCCAAGCGCCGCGATATCCGGATCGGGGCGACGCTTAGCCAGAACAGGGTTGCCCTGTAACATGACTACAGAGTACGCGCTAGCTAAGCGTGTACAGATAGATGCCAGGGTATCGAAGCATCCGTGCATAGCGGTGTCTTAGATGCAGAAGCGCCGGCGATTAGCTACGTAGCACGGACAGAGGAGGGTTAGCGCTAAACCCATCCCAAGCGAAAGTTGTCGCCATAGAGACAAGAAATCCGATCCGCCTGTCTTCGAGAGCACATAGTATAAAGCGTTAGCGAGCTGCAGTAAATCTACTACACAATTTACTATACAAGCATATTAGGCATTCTACAGCAAAAGGTAGTATCTACCTGTGAGCTCATTCGTTATAATAGCATCTACTTCGAGCTAGGCAAAATGAATCTTGTTAGTAGCAAATCTTCTCTTAAGCGTCCCGTTAGCACACTACTCTACTAGGTTAATAGCCATTAACTATGGGCTCCCCTAAGCTAATAAGCTAGTATCTAGAATCGACCATAGTACTTATCGACTTTGCTAAATAGGACGCCAGGCAGCTAAAAGCGGATCAGATCTCTGTAGCTAAGGACCTAACAGATGCCTGCCGCCCTGTCGGCTTCGTGCACATTATTAATCACAGCCTCGAGTAATCGCTTCTTGACTAAGCATTCGAGACCGCGAAAGACCTCTTCGCACTTATGCACGAACAGAAGATGCAAGCGCTACATCCTGATAGGCCCGAGGCCTACCGCGGCTACTACTATCTTAGTCCAGAGAAGGTAAGCTAGCATATTGTTTGGTGAGTCCTACTAGTCGCGAGGCAAGGTGTCCGATGTAAGACGAGGCTGTATTACGAGAACACCGTAGTAGCGTATGTAGTAACTACAAGCCTCTGCAGAAAATTATAGATAGGAGTAATAGCGCTCATCCGAAAATACCATGCATTTGAAACATCACAAAACGGCGATATACCTATTTAATAGTTATGAGCCCGGGTCGCAATTCCGCAGACTCTCAGGTTTGATAATCCTAAGAGACTACTTAATCGCTAGGACGCATCGTTTGCAAACTAAATATCACTCGCAATTCAAATTTGCATCCTACGCTACTTATCTACAATGGAGAAATTCGACATGAACTCATTGGCTACAGCTCTTAGTACTATGCTAAAAGACGAGATCCTGTTCGATTTCACTAAATACGACAAGTAGCACAATGAGGCTAAGGCTAAGGCCATTAATCTTGAGATCTAGCAGTACTTCACTGACGAGCTAGGGGTCATGAGAGAGGCTAAGCTAGTACCTCTAGTCATGATGGCTCGTCCAAACTTTCCTCTAATGAACGCTACCTAGGAAGAACGTTACAGCTACGAGAATGCGAAAGAGCTGTAGACTGAAGCTAAGGCTGACTTCTCATACGCGACTAAACAATACGAACGATTCACTAACTGCAGAACAATATTTAAGATGTATCTTGACAAAACGATCCCAAGTATGTATTTAACGGAACTAAATACTAACTAAACGACACTAGCTTAGTAGTAGGACTTCATTGCGACAAACCTCTCTCTAACGGATAAGAACTGTCGCTAGATGCTTACTAATAAGAACCTGACTCTCAGGACTCTCTAATAGACGATATTGATTAACTGTATCATCTAGAACCGGAATTTGAGTATGAGATTACGCGAAGTTTTCCGCTAGGCGAGTAGGAACCAAGCTAACACTTCTTTGAAAACATCTTTCCTACGCTTGATCTAGAGTATAGCCCTCTGACAGATACGCTATCAGGACAGAAAAGAATTGCAGTAGAGGCTAATCTAGACAAGGACTTTCTCTTTCTGCATGATGATAAGAGGACGAAGATCGTGTGTGTAGTAATCCTAGAACAAGCAATTGTTAACAATATCATCTACAAGAATCTAGACTAGCCTGTGTATATTCGATTACTACTACTACTACCAAAGCGATAGAAAGAGCTAGCAACTTATCCGTACAGGAAAGAGTTTAAATAAGCAGCGCATGTTAAATTCAATAAAGGACTGTTAACAAGAACGTACTATACTGTCCCTAAAGAAGAAGCTGAAGATGAGTCATTGCCTACAACATAGGTCTAGGGCTACAAGGGCGATGATCTTAGTGTCCTAGTTAAGCACAAAGGCCGACTCTGCGGAAGAGGTAATCTCTAACAGACCGAACTCGACACCTACGCTACAACTCTTAGCTTAAAACTCTTCAGACTAATGATGGCTCTTATTAGGTACTTTAATCTTTAGACAATGTAACTCGACGTAGTAAATGCCTTTCTAAACTCACTATTACTAAAACCGAAATACCTGCAAATACTAGATGGCTTTAAGCACCTACCAGAGTACGCAGGAAAGGTGTTAAAGTGCGAAAAGGCATTATACAGATTCAAGGAGTCGCTAAGGCTATAGTACGACCTGCTAAAGGGAACTCTAGATGATCTTGGATTAAGAGAAGTTAAATCATGCATCTAGGGGGTAGGCAAAATCCTAGTGTTCTTCTTTGTAGATGATATTAGTATTATCTTCCTACTAGAAGACCGTGACTTAGCGTAGAAACTTAAGGAAGATTTAATGAGGATCTATGAGATGCGCAACCTAGGAGAACTGGCATACTTCTGTGGGATCAAAGTTAGTAGAAGTATAGCTAACCGGACGTTATCTCTTACCTAGACCTTGTACGTTAAGAAGATCAGAGCTCGCTACTAGATCAACTGTCCGGTTAATGGCCTAGGTCTAAAAACGCCTCTCCTACTCGACTTTACTACTGCAAGTAATGAGACTGCAACTCCTCATCTAATTAGCGAGTTTGGATCTAAAGTCAGAAGCATTAACTTTGCTACTATGCAGACTTGCCTAGACATTGCGTTTGCAACCTCTCTACTCTCACGTTGCCTTAAGAACCCTTCTCGCTAACACATTAAAGCTGCTAATCATCTCATCCGCTACCTCCTGTTAACAAAACACCTAGGGATAACCTATGGACCCGACGTAGTACTATAGGAGTTCTATGGTATGTCAGGTGCCTTATTTGCTAATAATAATGAAACCCGAAAGTCTAGTGAAGGTTTTGTGTACATGCTGTTTAGTAGGCCTGTAGATTAGAAGGCAGTTAAGCAGACTATAGTCATGAAGTCAAGCACTAAGGCTAAGCTGTATAGTCTTAGTCATGCTAGGTCGGAGATTGTAAAGGGCGAAGCCCTAAGTCTTGGCACAGGCTAGGGCCTATGCGACCCCTGACGAAGCTGGCTATAAAAGACTAGACAGCTAGCAGATAGTCCTTCTCTCCCTATTGTACTTGTTGAATACTACATGAACCCCTGTGTATACGCTGTTTACCCGTGACATTAAGTACGATCAATTTCACTATGGATAGGCCGTCCCCTAGCTAATTAACCCTGGTGTCTAAAGGATCCATGAACGAGGAAGCGTTAGCAGAAATGCGCCATGTTGTCGAGGGAATGCACACCTAGTAACAGCAAATTATGGCCGAGCTGACAGCCACGAGGGCCGCGTTAAATGAATCGGATGATAGGGAAGGTATGCCGACCTTTTACTACTACCCTACATGGCTAAAAGGCTTAGTAATCAGTCCTGTGACAGGGCTGATTACAGTCGGCTACATATACACACACACTGCAACCCGAGAAACATCCGCGAGGTCACGTGACGCCAAGCCTGCGGCTAGCGCCCGTACGTCTGGCATATCATTATCCCCTCTCCCTAAGGGGACCGCCCTCGGTTCTACTGAACCAAACGGCGCACCGTTGCATGACTTAGAGGCGGGGGGGTCTGCATAGACACATGACTTAGAGGGAGGCGGCTAACTCTCTATGGACACATGACTTAGCGGCAGTTTCACCCCGCATGGTCGGGTATATGTTACCCCGAGCTAGTTGGCATCCGCAGATACCCCGTACTCTCAGCTAGAGATCCAAGCGAAAAATCGCTCGAACCTAGGTCCGACCGTACAGGACTAATTACTCTTGATAGGGAAGGTGTGCCGACCTTTCACTACTACCCCACATGGCCAAAAGGCTTAGTAATTAGTCCTGTGACAGGGCTGATTACAGTCGGCTACATATACACACACACTGCAACCCGAGAAACATCTGCGAGATCACGTGACGCCAAGCCTGCGGCTAGCACCTGTACGTCCGGCATCTCAGATATCCGCGAGGTCACGTGACGCCAAGCCTGCGGCTAGCGCCCATACGTCTGGCATATCATCAGAGTCCTGATAGCGACAGAACCTAGGCGTCCTGTCAGAGGAGCTACTAAAGACCCTCGCAGACACGCTAGCCATAGTAACGCATGCAAACTCTATTATAGAACTAATAGGACCCTAAGAATAGAAGCTACTAACATAGGACAGAAAAGCCGAATTGTTTAGGGATTACCTGCTCTATATTAGGAGTTCGTTTAGGGCGCGCTCTAGGGTAAACCCCCTAATAGGCATAGATTATTACTAGAACATAATCTACGACACTCTCCCTGCTCGCTAGCGCGCCTAGATGCGCCATTTCTAGGAGAAAGGAGGCCTGGACAGAGCGAAGGACCCTAAAGCTTTCCTCATGTAACTTAAGGCCATGTTCGCAGACAGTAACAAGATAGCGAGAGCTCTAGAACAGCTTACAAACCTCTGACATGTAGCAGGCTAGCCATGGCACGAGCACTAGCTAGAATTCGACGAACTCCTGCTGTTAGTAGGAGGAGACTAGTAGACAGATAACGCGAAGATTAGATACCTCAAGAATTCGTTTTCGAACCCTGCTAGGATGTACATAGCGAACGTAAGAGACAAGGGGGACTACTACGCGTTTACAGAGGAGGTCGAAAGGGTCATGACAAACTCCGAGGCAACTGACTAGTTCAAGGCGGCCTATAGGAGGTAGTTAAGAGAAAAGAACAAGGACTCTGAAGGTATTCCTACAGCTGCTATATAGGTGCCTAACCCTAGAGTCGGATCCTAAATAGACGCGGATAGGGATATAGTCATAGCACTAACTTGTACTACAGGAGACCGATATGAAGGCAAAGGACCCTGACAAAACAACAGGGGGAAACGACGCGCCAAATGGGTAGACGCCACGGAGAGAGAGAAACGCCAGGAGAATAACCTGTGCTACTACTGCGGAGCGTCTAGACACTAAGTTAAGGGGTGTCCCTACGCCTCGGCTATACCCCTAGCCTGGATCAATACGACTAGAGTGTCGCCATCGCTAGAAGACGATAGAATAGCAGAGGAACCTAGGAGGAACAACTCGGGAAAAGATTGACTCCCGCTCGGAGTCAGGAAGCAGGAGTAACAGAGACATTAGCAGAAGGATAGGAGAGAGTTAAGGGATCCATGGACAGGAACCTGATCTATACTAATGTAGTCCTGGCAAATAATACTAGGACATTAGCTCTTATTGATGAAGGGTGCTAATACTACGCTGCAATTAACGGAGACCTAGCAAAAGGTCTCGGCTTGAGCTTAATAAGCAAAGAGTCACGCATAGCGAGGGGCGTAATAGCGTCGATGCAGGACTCCGCGGTAGAAGGAGTAGTCGCCTTCTAGATGGAAATCAAGGGGTTCTAGCAACTAGTGTACGCATACGTAGTAAAGGATCTAGCCTTCCCCCTGATACTAGGGAACCCCTAGAAGGCTCACAATAAAGTGCGGACCGCACTAGAAAGGCGTCGGTATTAGCATAGAAGAGCGGGACAGTAGATAAACGAAGGACGGAACCACTAAGAATACGAGGACCGCGGGAACTTTACCCAGGTATGCGCGACCGCGATGGCAGATGTCGCAGAGGCCTTAAAGGCAAGGGAATATCTGACGCTAGACGAGTTGAAGAAGGCGTTACCTCTAGAGCTTCAGCACATGGCTCCGCTGTTCTGCCGCTAGGAAGCGGAAAAATTAGCGCCACACCGCCCTGGCATCGACTACCGCATCGAACTCCGCGAAGAACTAGACGGATCCTAGCCGGCTCTGCCGTGGGGACCCCTGTACAGCATGTCGAAGGAGGAACTACTAGTTTTAAGGAAGTCCTTAGACGAACTGTTAGGGAAGGGATTCATTTAGCCTACTAACTTAGAGGCTACGGCTCCTGTGCTCTTTGTCCGGAAGCTAGGGGGAGGGCTCCGGTTCTGCTGCGATTACCGCGCCCTTAATGCGATCACAAAGCAAGATAGGTACTCCCTCCCATTAATACCAGAGACCTTAAGGAACCTCACGGGCGCCTGGTAGCTCACTAAGGTAGATGTAGTGTCAGCCTTCCACCAAATCCGTATGGCAAAAGGCCATGAGTACAAGACAGCCTTTCGCACGAGGTTCGGTTCATTTGAATGGCTAGTATGTCCGTTCGGTTTATCTAGGGCTCTGGCAACGTTCTAACGATATATCAACACACTGCTACGCGAGGAATTAGACGACTACGCCTCCGCGTACATAGACGACGTTATTATATATAGCGGCAGTTCGCGAGAAGACCATTTCGCCAAAGTAACGCGAGTACTCTAGAAGCTCTAGGACAGGGGCCTCTACCTTGACCCTAGGAAGAGCGAGTTCGCCAAAAAGGATATCAAGTACCTAGGGTTCATAATACACGCCGACAGAAAGGGCGTAGGGACCGAGCCAGAAAAGGTAGAGGCCGTGCGCAACTAGGAGCGGCTAAAAACACAAAAGGAAGTCCGTAGATTCCTCGGCTTCGCTAACTACTACAGGATGTTCATCCCGAACTATTTGAAGACGGCTAGGCCCTTGACGGCGCTTACAGGGAAGGGCAGACCGTTCTCCTAGGGAGAACTCGAGGAGTCCGCGTTTAGAACGCTAAAAGCGAAGTTCTGTTCGGCGCTAGTCCTTTCTTAATAGAACCCGGAGCTGCCGACCTTTTTAGAGACTGACTGTAGCGGGTTTGCGTTAGGGGCGGCTCTCCTGCAAGAAAACAACGGAGTCCGGAGACTAGTAGGCTTCTTCTCGCAGAAACTTAACAAGGCGGAGATTAATTACAACATCCATGACAAGGAGATGCTAGCCATGATATCGAGTCTGAAGTTCTAGGGCCCCGAGCTGAAGTCGTGTAGGCCCTTTACTATTCTCACGGACTACAAAAACCTGGAGTACTTCATAGTCAAGCGATAGCTGTCCGAGCGGCAGATACGGTAGTACGAAACCCTCGCGCAATTCTAGTTTTCCCTGGTATATTGCCTAGGCGCCAAAGGAGTAGTCCCGGACGCGTTGTCAAGACGAGAACAGGACACGCTAGGGGCAGAAGATAAGGAATCACGGTTTAGGAGGTTTTTAGACCTAGAAGTCGTGGAGAGTTAGCCGGACCCTGTAGATGAGAGCAGGGACGTCGTGCCGATTACCCCGATCGGCCTGTTTCCTACTACTGTAGAGAATGAACAGCAATTCGCTAACTCCGCAACCTCTAACTAGGAACCCATGGGGCCGTTCTAGGACAGCACCCTTAATGACCTATGGGCAGCCACAGTAGAGAAAGACGAGCTATACTCGATAGTGTTAAAAGCAGTAAAGAGCGGCTCCTAGGCGCTACTAGCCAGAACGAGGCTGAAACTACAAGCAGGGGACTACAAGCTCGACAAGAGGGGCTTCCTGCGATACCGCGACAAACTATAGGTCCTAGGAACAAACGACAGTCAGCCCGGGGCCGAGACCTCGGACTCTAGGGACGAAAGCAACGACATGCTTAGGACGAAGCTCATTTAGTCCGTGCATGACGCTACAGTATACAGGCACCTAGGACAGGACGCCACGACGATGATCCTAGGGCGTGACTTCTACTAGCCGTTACTGTCTAAGCATGTCCGGCGGTTCCTGAGGAACTGCGACTACTACGGTCGTAACAAAGTGTAGAGAGAGCACAAGCATAGACTACTAAAGCCATTACTAGTTCCCGACAGATTCTTCTAGGAGATCTCCATGGACTTCATGACAGACTTGCCTGATTCCGAGGGATGTCGATACCTATAGGTTATCAAGGATCGCCTATGCAAGTTCGTGGTTTTGCAGGCGATGTCTAGCATGAAAGCAGAGGAGTACGCGGAGAAGTTCATGGATTGCTAGGCCCGGTACCATGGAATGCTAACGGCTATTACGAGCGACCGGGGCACTAACTAGACTAGCACCTTCTAGACGACCTTCTGCAAAGGAATGGGCGTATCCTAGCGGTTAAGCTCCGCGTACTACCTACAAACAGATAGAGGCCCTAAACGCCTAAACTAAGAGGTACAAGCGTACCTCCGGAACTATATTAACCATGAGCAATCCGACTAGAAGCGATAGCTCCCCATGGCTTAACTAGCGCTAAACGGGAGGTATCATTCGGGAATTAGCATGAGCCCCTTCTTCGCTACCTATAGCTACGAAACATAGGGCCCCGTACCTTTAACTAAGGACCCTATAGGGCCTAGCCCGTTAAAAGCAGCCGAGAGGGCAAAGACGTTCGTAGGAAAGATTCGGGACATAACAGGAATCTGCCAAGCAACAATGGCGGCTTCCGCGTAGGAACAGGAGGAGTCCGCTAATAAACGCTAAAACCCCGCCCTAATTTATAAAGTCGGTGACAAGGTCTGGCTAGATCTACGGAACTACACTACAGAGAGACCCAAGAAAAGCTTAGACGCCAAGCATGCGAAGTACACAGTAGCCGAAGTGTTATTACTAGTCTCTATCTACTTGACTAGGCTCCCGAATAACATATACCTAGTGTTCTATACCGACCTACTAAGACTAGCGGGCAAGGACCCTATGCCTAGGCAGGAGAACGACGACGAACAGCCGGACCCCCTTTTGTTTAAGTCGCACGAAGAGTAGTTAGTAGAGGAGATACTCTGCGCGAGGGACAAGAGAAGGGGAAGAGGACGCGAAGTCCTAGTAAAATGGTCAGGGTACTACAAACCTACATAGGAGCCCCTAGAAAACCTAATGGACACCGAAGTAATAGACCGCTTCGAGCGGGCTTAGGGAAGCGCGGAGAACAACGATGGCCCTAGAGAGAGGTAGGACATGAAGAAAAAGGAAACGAGATGCAGGACCTAGCAAAGGGAGCCTAGCATTCGTAACGAGGAGTACAGGCGTTTAGGAAAGGACAAAAGTTAGAAGAGAAAATTGACATTAGGTAGCTATATATACAACAAAAGAAAGAAAGGAAAACCCCCCCTAGCCGCGGGCCCCTGCGCTGAGGATAGAGGACCCTAGCGACAATCAGGCGGGATTGTCACTAGGGGCCTCGCTAGCGGGGCTAGCCAAGTTAGCAGAGCATTTTGCGCGGACACTAAGTAACGCGTACAGGGCTTTGCAGTTTAGGCGCTTGCTAGCGCAGCGCTAGCAGGCGCGGGCTCGGGTAGACTAGACAGATTCATTAGCTAAAGCTAGGTATAACGACGAGGACTCCTAAACATACCGATTAGGGGACGCAATCTACGCCCTAGAGGGCGCAGTCGACGTAGTAGAGGGCGGGAGCTATCTGGATCTAGTTAGTATCACCCGGAATCCTGGAGAAAGAGCCAGAAAGTAGGGGAAAGAATGAAGGGGGGCTTACGGTTTAAGGTGAGCATGTAAGAGAAAGGAAGCAAGAGCGATAGCGAAGGGCGCTTTTTATACGGCAAGGGACGCACTAGCACGGGCCTAGGAGCGCCCCTACAATGGCTTGGATGGCGATGAATAGAAGTGAAGTGAAAAGAGGTAGAAAGTGAAGTAGACTTGAATAAGCGAAGTGGGGTCTAGGAACCTAGCAAGACTAGCTAGAGGCCGGGCTGAAGGCACAGGAGAACGGGGAGCGTAAGAAGTGTGAAGTGAAGTGGACTTAGACAGGTAGAGTAGACTTAGACAAAAGAAGTGAAGTTAGGAAGCCGTGTCAGCCTAGCCGCGATCCGGAATTTACGTGCTAGAAGGAAACTGAGATTCCTTGCTGTAAACAAGAAGGGGGGGGGGGGGGGGGGGTAATGTGAAGGGCGAAGCCCTAAGTCTTGGCATAGGCTAGGGCCTGTGCGACCCCTGACAAAGCTAGCTATAAAAGACCGGACAGCTAGCAGATAGTCCTTCTCTCCCTATCGTACTTGTTGAATACCACATGAACCCCTGTGTATACGCTGTTCACCCATGACAGAGATGATGTAGTAGAAGCGCACACTCGAAAAGCTTAATATCAAACTACCCGAAGTCCTAAAACTCTACTGCGATAACAAGTAGACTCTTCGCTTTGTTTAGAAGTCTAGGTATCGCCTAGACACGAAGATGCGGCATATAGATGTTTAGCAATGTTAGCTGCGAGAGAGGTATCAAGCTAGAGACTTACACGTAGAATAGATGCTAACAGCTAAGATACCGGCTAATAGAATGACCAAGTTAATGACAGCACTAAAACACATGCGCTTCACTTAACAGTTGCGGCTGCATCTAGTGAGTAGTAACTGCTCAGGGGGTAAAACATTAGCAGACAACAACAACAGCGCAGGAGACTAGCTTAGTAATAAGAACTAAGCAGGATACCCCTGTAAAGAACGACAGAACAACAAATGAACGAACGATATAGCGGCAAGGGGCCACAGATTAGCTCCTACAGAAAGCACATGAATGAATGATATAGTAATAGTAGTGAACAATATCAGCTCGACTAAATCAAAACAAACAAACAAACAAACATTACTTCACTTGACCGCAGAACTAGCCAAAAACGGAAGGCACATGTCATGAGTCACAATACGTCCTGAAGTCCTGATTAGACGAGTGCGAGTAATGTGTAACTACCTACAGGAGTAGCAACTCAGCTTAAAAACCTTTCAAACTACTAGTATTGCAGTCACACTACTACACTAACATCTGAGCTAATGTCATAAGGGTAGGTGCTAATAGCAGGAAGGTGACTAGGTGTTAGACTTAGGAGCTGTGAAGAATATCGACAATGGTAGTTGACCTTGTAACTGACTCTCCTCTAAGCAAGAGAGGATTAAATTAAGATTAAGCACGAAGCTCCTAACTGCCTGTCCTAAAGCCATCCCTATATACTAGAGAGCGACAGAGCAGCTCTGTTAGATCTGTCGACAGACCTGACAGATCCGTGTCTGTAGATCTGTAGACTAACCCTATAGATCTAAGGGTCTGTCATCCTGTGACAGATCCCTTCTTCCTTGCAAGCCTATAGATCTGTAGACTAACCCTATAGATCTAGGGATCTGTCCTTACGTGACAGATCCTTTCTTCTATGACTATGCCTATGACTTATAGTACTCCTATGACAGTACTATGACTCATAGCACTTAGGACCTACATGATCCTGTATCCTATAGTACTCTAGACAGTACTCCTGACACTTATGACACTATCCCCCTCTTAGCCTAGCTTGTCCCTAAGCTACCTTATTAGTGCGGGGTTTCTCTTGTTTCTTCTTTCAAACTGTGATGTCTTCTCTTTCTACATCACTGCCTTGTGTCATTCTAGACACTAACGCCCCTTTAACGCAGAAACGCAAACGCCGCGCGAATCGAATCTATCGTCAGGGCTAGGACAGCATGAAGTCCTGTACTTGGTGTTAAGAGCTAAAGCTCGTTTGTCAGGTACACATTTCCTTAGGGAAATGTTCGCAATGTCACTTCAGCAACTGTCGGAGTTGCGACGCGAAGGTGACAGAGGTCGAATAGAAGAAGTTAGGCGATTAGCGGAAAAGACTAATTGCTAATCTTGATCGTGCAAAGGTAGTCCTAGCCGAGGCTTCGCAGAAGATGCTAGAGGCGCATGCGAAGGAGATGCGTCTTCGAAAACAGTTAGACGCAGTCGACCGGGAGGTCGAAGATGGTCGCGCCCTCGAGGAGCGCGAGATCAGGGAGGAGGAGGCCGAGGAACAAGCTCTTGCGCAGGCCGGGTTTCTTCTTAACCCCGATCCTTCCGCGGGTCTCGCTCTTAGTCCTACGACATGGAGCGCAATAGAGGGTTTTGCTAACTCCTCATATTAGGGTTTCCTAGATGGCGTGATAGCCGAGCCGGTCGACGGCGTCCCGCAGGAGTCTAGTCGTGGCTTAGGATCTTCTTCCTAGGTTCGTTCCTTTCTCGAAACTTCGTATCTTTTGTTAACAGTTTCGCAGGTGTTCTAGGGGTTCCCAGGTGTTCTCGGTACTCCCATATCCTTCCCATTTTACTAAGTACTCTCGCTGTCTGTCCTGCTAGCGAGTGTTAATAATCCTTTCGACAGAGTACTCCGGTTCTTCTACTTCAGGGTCGAGTAGTAAGGGTTCTGATTGCAGTGCGGCGTCTAGCGCTGCTTGTTCTAGCAGAGAGACATAGAACACAGGGTGTATTCTTATCTGCTTAGGTAGCTATAATTCAAAATTGACTAGTCCTGTCTTGGCCTTGATCCTGAATGGTCCTAGTTTTACAGCGTCTAGTTTTTTACTCGGCTTGTCCGATTTGATGTGACGGCAGAGGAGATACACCTTGTCCCCCTCCTTTAGAATTAGTCCCTTAATTCTCTTACGATTTGCGTACCGTGCCATGTTCTGCTAATAGAACTGCAGGTCGAGTCGTGCTTCTGTTTGCAGTCGGCGTAGGTGTTCTACTCGTCCGAGTGCTGCTAGGTTCGGATCACTAGATAAGACGTCTAGAATGTCTTCTATAGCTGATCCATATGCCATATGAAATGGCGAGAGTCCTGTCGACTCTGCTAGCGTACTATTATACGCGAGCTATGCTATTAGCAACAACTCTACCTAGTTGTTCTGGTCCCTATTAACATAGGATCGAAGGTACTGTTCTAACGTCTAATTCAGGCGTTCTGTCTGTCCATCCGTCTAAGGGTAGAAGGAAGTACTTAATCGATGTTTGACCTGGAATTGTCCTATTAGGGCTCTCTAGAAGTTAGAGGTAAACACGGATCCTCGATCCGTTACTAGGTCCTATAGCATGCCGTGTAATGCTACTACCCATTTAATGAAGACATGCGCGATATCTTCAGTCTTGAAGTCTTCGCGGTAAGGGATAAATTTCCCGAACTTAGTGAATTAGTCGACTACTACCATGATCCTGTCGAAGAACTCATTAGTAGCGGGTTCTCTCGACTAAGGTAGTTTAACGATAAAATCCATAGCGAGTGATTCCCATAGCCGTTAAGGTACCTTTAGTAGTCGTAGTAGCCTATACGGTCTGTGACGGTCGTGCTTACTTTGTCGGCAAGTCACACATTGACGGACGTAGTCCTTGATTGCCTTGCTCATCCTAGGGAAGTAATATTCTTGTCGGAGAATTCGCTTCATTTTAGACACTCCCGGGTGTCCTGCCTGAGGTATGTCGTGTCGGAGGCGTAGTAGTTCCGATCGTAAAGACGTTAGCATGTATACTAATCCTTGAAACAGAAGGATTCCGTCTTCGTCTTCCTAATCCTCCTGTCCATCAATGTCGTCGCGGACAGCGAGTGCAGTCAGGTCATGGATTAGGGCATTCTTCAGGTCGTCCTGAAACCTACTAGTCCATGTGACAGTCGTGGCCGCGAGTCGGTTAACTCCTAGCGTGCCATCGCTATTTTCCTGGAGAATAGCATGTTTCTCCCGCTTCACGCCCTTCATGTAGTCCGTCTGGCAGCTAAGTGCATCGGCGCGTGCGTTATCAGTCCCCTTGCGATAGACGATCTTGTAGTTAAAACTAGAGAGCTCCTCGCTCTACCGAACCTGTCGTCAGTTTAACTCTTTCGTTGTTGTGAAGTATCGCAAGTTCTCATGGTCTGTGTAGACCGTGACCTAGTGCTTAGAACCTTCTAAGTAGACCCGCCAGGCCTTGTAGGCGTCTACTATGGCTAGAAGTTCTTTGTCGTAGACGTCATATCGGAGTTCCGGTCCAGACAATTTCCTCGAGTAGTAGGCGACTAGCTGTAGTCGTCTACTCGGTCCTGGTTGACTCAAGCATGCCCCGAGTGCTACGTCGGAGGCATCTGTTTCGACTATGATAGGCTTATCCGGGTCGAACACAAGTAAGATCGGCTGATCTGTAAATCGTCGCTTGAGTTCCTCGAAGGCATTCCGTTAGGCGTCGTCCCATACGAATAGTGTATCCTTCGTCGTAAGAGTCGTAAGTAGTGCCGTGATCTTCGAATAGTTTGCCACAAATCTCCTGTAGAAGTTGGCGAATCCAAGGAAGGACTGTACTTCC
Source organism: Teratosphaeria epicoccoides (assembly GCA_021401465.1). NCBI lineage: Eukaryota > Fungi > Ascomycota > Dothideomycetes > Mycosphaerellales > Teratosphaeriaceae > Teratosphaeria > Teratosphaeria epicoccoides. The sequence continues at coordinate 29,850 of JADDMT010000038.1, forward strand.
TTAACATTAGTCGGCGTAGGCTACTCTTTTACGACCTAGACTTTCTTAGTGTCTATCTTGATTCCATTCCATGCCACTACGTAGCCGAGGAATTATACTTCCTGCTTATGAAACTCGCTCTTCTGCGGCTTGACCTTTAGTCAGTAGTCCTAGAGTTTCTAAAGTACCTTGCGTACGTAAGTCCTATGTTCTTCGATCGTCCGGGAATAGACGAGGATGTCGTCTAGGTATATAACCACAAAGACGTCGAGGTACTCTCGTAGCACATTGTTAATAAATACCTGCTATGTAGCTAGGGCGTTTGTCAACCTAAATGGCATGACTATGTACTCGTAGTACCCGAACCTAGTTTAGAACGCAGTCTTCTATTCTTCGCCTTCCTTAATTCGAATTCGATTATACGCTCCAGGTATGTCGAACTTCGAGAACTACATTGCTCCTTGCAGGCAGTCCTGCAATTCCGAGAGCAAAGGAAGCGGATAACTATTCTTTATCGTGATGTCGTTTAATCCACGATAATCCACGCAGAGTCGCTAGTCATCTTCCCCCTTAGGCACAAACAGGATCGGATATCCGGCCGGGGACTACGACTCGCGAATAAAGCCTTTCCGGAGGTTGTCTTCTAGGTATTTCCGGAGGATCTCTAGTTTCGCCGCTAACAACAGGCGAACTGATTGCTTCGTTAGTGTCTTGCTAGGGAGTAAGGGTATCCCATGGTCCTACTCCTAGTGTTCTGGCAGAGCTTCTTAGTCGGGTTCTTCCTCGAAAAGAGTAGCGAACTCTTTATACTCATTAGGAACTGTAAATTCGACCCTGACTTCCGATTGCGTTGCTTTGACCTATAGGACATGCACTTCCTGTTCTGGATCCTTGATGGCGGCTACTATCTCGCTTGAAGTCATAGCACATATTTCGATCTTGCCTAGTGCGTCGTGCACTACAGGTAGAGGTATCGATCTTGAGAGTTCTGGGAACTAGATCCTCTCATTCTTCTAGTCGATATAGGGGTTAGCGTTCCTTAGCCATGGCAACCCTAGTACTACATCCGAGCCTAGCGACTCTGTGATGTCGAACTAGAGCATCTCTCGGTGGCGTCCTATCCGTAGAGGCATCATCTCGGTCTCCTTGTCAACTATTCCTTAGTTGTACGTGACCGGCTTTCCATCGATCGCTTGTAGCGAGAAAGCATTCGTTTTCGCCTGTAGCTTTATCCTAGCTGTCCTAGCGAACTTAGGCGTCATGAAGATTCCAGTACATCCTGAATCTATTAAGGCCCTAGCTAGCGTCTCGTCAATGTGCAACCATACTCTAAGGTTGTTCGCGTATCTGGCGCCAATCGCGGCATATCGTTGTAGCCCTGTCTAGTCTGTCCGTGGGTCTAATTTCGGCGGACCTCGTCGTTTCCCGAATAACTGTCTTCTCGGACTAGTCTAGGGATCGTGCGGTCTCGGCTTCTTCTGTAAGCGTTACTGTTTTCTGGCCTAAGAGATCGTTCTCGTTCTTGGCCTCGCTGTTCCTGCGCGTTCCTTGCGTACTCTATCTTTAAATGATAGACTCGGAGTCGTAGCGCTCGTGGAATCTGAATACCTTCGTAGGTTAGGTAGCCTCCCTAGGGCGTGAACTCTACCCCGAACGGTACAATTTCTTAGACAACTTTCTGATACGCGTGAGGTTAAGCTACGACCGGTAGTCTCCTTAGGTGTCGTCGCATACGGTCGGCTAGTTCGTCATACTGAAGCTAGTCAACGTGTTGTACTCTATTAACCTATGGGCAAGCCTAAGCCTACTAGTTCTATATGATTCGGATAATGTCGAGTCCGATGTCATGTAGCAGCATGGCCTATCGCTCTATGCTCTCGTCTTCCTCGGAATCAGGAATGACGGTTTCGACAAGCTCGTAGTTGTCGTCCGAACCTTCTTCTTCTTCTTCTAGTTCCTGTTCTCTTAGGACTGTTGTACTAGAAGGTGTACCCCTTAGCGCACAGATCGATTGTGCCTTGTTTCGGCTAGGGTACTATCTGGAACCATCTTTATCACTCCTGTGAATTCGACAATCGTCGTCATAGCACGTAGTCTAAGTAAGTGCGGCATGGTCCGGTTCTCGAGTAGCGGCGACCTTTTGCTTAGGTGCCGTCGTTGTCGCGCGAGCCTGCTCTATCCTAGGCAGCTCTTGTCGTTGCTTCTTAGCAAAACATTCGCGGGAAAAGTGTCCTTTCTTTCCGCAGTTGTGGCACTCGAGATTACTCTTGTCGAATGGCTTCTTCAGACCATTCTAGGGAGGAGAGCCCTTCCGCGGCTTTCCTCAGGGTCTATTCCTCGGACGCCCCTTAGTCGCATCTAACTCCATAGGTTAGAGACCGTAGTAATCGCTTCGCCATTTCGGTGCCGATCGTTAGACCTTATGGTTAGCCTGCGCCAGCTTGCGATTTCCATGTTGTCGTTCTTGCTGTCGTTCCTAGATGCGATTATCGATTCTAATCGCGAGATCGCTCATTTCCTTGAATGTCGTTAGCCGATCTCCTCGGGCAATTTCATCTTTAACCGTCTCCTTTAGTCCCTAGTAGAACTAAGCGGCTAAAGCGTTATCATTCTAGTCGACTCGAGCAGAGAGGGTCTAAAAGTCCGCGCGGTACTTCGTGGCGGAACCCTTCTGCTAGATTCCTAGGAGAGCTCTCTCGGCCTCTTGTTACTCATTACCGAGCCCGAACGCTTCGCGTAATGCCTTAAACAAAGACTTGTCTAAGTTAAGAATCTCCCTAGTTGTCGTCTTCCTGGCTTCGGCGCTGCTGACGTGATCCAGATAATCTGTTAGATGAGGCTAGATAAACTCGAACACTAGTCCCTTCAGGTAAGAGACAATGTACATCATTCGCTTATGATGTGTCGTAAACTGTTCCGTATCCACGTTAAATGCTAACTAGCATTATAGGATAAACATCTCGACTTGAGATTATTGTCCTATGAACTCTGTAGGGCTTCCTATCTTGAAGCCGTTATTGCCGTGTCCATTCCTAGTAGTTAAACCTGCGACAGATGCTAGAGCCATCTTACTAAGGTAAATGGATTCGAGCTACTACGTGATTTAAGGTATAGCGGCAACTTGTTCTCGTGGTGTCGGTTGACTGTCGCTAGAACTTGAACTAACAGTTGAAGAACTACTTGACATAGGCGTATGTTAAGCGCTCGACGAGTCTCCTGATGCTTCCCTAGAAGTGGTGCTCAAAATGTCATAAGGGTAGGTGCCGATAGCAGGAAGGTGACCAGGTGTTAGACTTAGGAGCTGTGAAGAATATCGACAATAGTAGTTAACCTTGTAACTGACTCTCCTCTAAGCAAGAGAGGATTAAATTGAGATTAAGCACGAAGCTCCTAACTGCCTGTCCTAAAGCTATCCCTATATACTAGAGAGCGACAGAGCAGCTCTGTTAGATCTGTCGACAGACCCGACAGATCCATGTCTGTAGATCTATAGACTAACCCTACAGATCTAAGGGTCTGTCATCCTGTGACAGATCCCTTCTTCCTTATAAGCCTATAGATCTGTAGACTAACCCTACAGATCCGGGGATCTGTCCTCACGTAACAGATCCTTTCTTCTATGACTATGCCTATGACTCATAGTACTCCTATGACGGTACTATGACTCATAGCACTTAGGACCTACATGATCCTGTATCCTACAGTACTCCGGACAGTACTCCTGACACTTATGACAGCCTTGCACTATTGCCTTTACTAACCTTCTCCGAGTAACACATGTTCAAGACACCGACCTTTACGCCTATTAACTTAAGAGATCAGTCCAAGATGCCCGCGCTACTCGTTGAAGAGACCTCGTCAGACAACGAGCAGCAAATTCGTGATAGTTAGCTATAGTAGTTATCGAACAACGCCTCACGCATAGGGCTAGTCTCCGAGTTTAAGAGAACGGTACTTTAGCTACTAGCAGACGTGTCTAGAGACAAAGAAAGCATTACTAGAGATATAACACCTAAAGAACATCAAACTAAGCGAGTAATTGAAGCAGCTTAGCCAAGGTTATTTACTTACCACGATTAATCAACCAAGAAATTAATTACTAGCATAGGTCTACGCCTAACAGTACTCGCTTAGCGTAACCCGAGACCTCGTCAGAAAGGTCTAATTCATGGCAGGAAGACGCTTAATCAGGACATCGAGTCTAAGGAGGATAAGCAGCCTGACCTGAAGAAGGTACTAGCATAGAGACAGTCTCCTCGCAAGAAGTTAACCGCACTGACTAAGACACCTCTTAAGAAGTCAAAGAACATAGCGCCTATAAACACTTAACTATCACAATCGCTACTTACTAGCAAGAAGGAGCGCTCAGACGCCTAAAAGCAGGCTAATATCCGCGAATAACACAAGAAGTCTATACGCAAAACTGCTGACTTCATTATCTACAAGGTCAAGTTCCTAGAGAACGAATCATCTAAAGACCCTTAGAAGAGCAAGAGCGACGCTACTAATGATCTAATTGTCGAAATGGCAATTAGGACCTTTCTATACCTCGTAGAGGTAGAAAAGCTTAATTGTGATGCTAGAATGTAATACGTCAAACTTGTAGAGGCGCACGACTTCACTAGGCTACTTGACTATGGCATTAAGATTGTTAAGAGCTTAGAGAGACTAGACTAGGTACAGCAGCACATAGTAGTGCACATTAAGGATGATGAGGATGCCGATTAGGGCTAAAACATGAAGAAGCACACTACTGCCTCCTTACTAGTTAAGCTAGCTGCTAAAAGGCAATGCATAAAGAACAGCACTTGATACGGTTGATACTAGGGGACCATTTGAACCGCATGGGTTCTAATGGCCGCCCTTGGCATGCAGCGACCCTGCCACATATGGCAAGGGGGTCCTTCGTACATACGTTGGCTCGTATGTCGTCCGAGTAGGATTAGTTGTCGACGTAGGACGCCCCTACGTCGCTGACCCTACGGTACCCCTACGGGGTTAGGCTCGGACATGCTTTCCCTAATTAAGGAGCGTCGGGGGTTATAAGCACCCTTAGCGCTACCTCTGCGATAAGCAGAAAGCAGCGCTGTCTTGTACCTACTAAAAGGTCGGATTACTCTGTCACACTGCGAGATATTTTCATATCATATAGCACATACATCTATATCAGTTCTGCTTTCTCCCCCCTGCTTTGCAGTCTAGCAGAGAATACTACAATATGTCTAGAGTACTACGAACTCGCAACTAACGCGCAGCGAGCGCCATCCCGAGCGCCCGCGATGGCGAAGCTAGCCCGAGTAACTAGCCCGCAGAAGTAACCGCTGCGAGCGACACTGCATCGAGCGACAGTTCCGCTAGAGGACAATTACGCGGCGGACTAGGCAATAGACCCCCCGTACAGGGACCGCAGCTAACCCCGACTATCGACCTGGCCCTCGTAGCCATGATTGTCGATTAGGTCGCGAACCGCCTTGCGAACCAGAGCTAGAGCCGCACCGCTCCTAGCAGCGACAACGGCGAGGACGACGAAGACGTCGCCATGAGCGGTACTAACGAACTAGCGGACGAAGAAATCTAGCGAGATTTCACGCTAGGGACCCGCGAAGACAACTTACCGGGAGGCGCAGACCCTCCGCGTGTGCCCGCGAACTTGGTGCCTAAATTCGGGGCCATAGTAGGCTAACTAGGAGGTAGTCGCAACGCACGCAACCCGAAGCCGTTTAAGGGAGACACCTTGAAGGAGGCTCGAACTTTCTTGCAGGCGTGTGAGGCAGTTTTCGTGCTTAACCTACGCGGATATTCCACGGAGGGCGAACGAGTCGCCTTTAGTGTGATGTGGCTCGAAGAGGATAAGGAACCTCGCAACAATTGGCATGAGCAGTATGACCTTATGCGGGTCTATGACAGAACGTATACGTAGGCGGACTTTCGCTAGTTCTGTGTCGACTAGGTCGAGGATCCGGGGAATCGCGCCCTTACCGTGTCTGTTAAGTATGAGAAGGCTAAGCAGAGGAAGGGACAAACAACCTCTAGCTTCGCAACCTATCTCGCCACACTCGAGGGACAGATGCTACCCTATACCGAGACGTAACGCGTGCGGCACTTGCTCGTCAAACTCGATGACAATCTTCAGAACACAATCATGACTTTTCATGAACTTCCGACAACTCGGCAAGACCTCGTGTCCCTTGCGACACGTATGGAAATCACCTTGAAGCGAAATGGAAAATCGGGCGGTAAGGACAATAAGCGTCCAAGCCCCGAGGACCCCCTGAAGGGCCGCTATCACAAGCGCCCTAGGGGCCACGTCTAACGCGGTAGTTCATTCCGGAGGAGCAAGCCCTCCGAGCTAAAAGACAGTAGCGAGAAGCCTCCGAGTAGCTGCCACATCTGTAGAGCGAGGGACTACTAGGCGGCTTACTGTCCTAAACGAAGTGATAGGAAGAAGGTAAGCAAGGTGTCCGAAACCTCCCTAGAGGGGAGGCGAAAGAAGGACAAGCCCGAGACAACCGAATGGCTACCGCGGGTATCCAAGCTGTCTGTCACCGATAGTGTAGACTCGTGGCCTGCGCGGCGCCTATCCGGCGCGGTCCGAGTTAATAGCTCGCTCGAGCTAGTAGACTGTATGTTAGATGACCTTGCGGAGGTCAACGTGATACCCTAGAGGGTAATTGTACGGCTCGGTTTGAAGCCGATCCTAGGAGCCCTGCTGCCTACCATGAAGTCTTTTCGGGGCGAAGGCGCAGCGGCTCGAGGCGCGTACAACGTGCGCCTCTAACTCGCGGACTCCTCGGGAGAAGTGCGCGAGACTAACGAAGTCTTCTACGCCGAAGACGTTCCTGATAAGGAGCTCCTGCTCGGCCGCCCTTAGCGCCACAAGCAGGGAGTCGTTGTTGATAGAGCTACTAACAACTAGTTCTACAGCTCTATAGGCGAAGTTCCTGCGGTACGGATGCGTGACACACATAGCTTCTACAAGGACATGAAGAAGGTCTAATGCGTGTATGCGGTCCGCATACGGAACGTCAAGGAAGACGTTACCCTTCCGCCTAAGTTAGAGGAATACGCCGATATTTTCGACGCAGAGGCTACGGCCCATGCCCGGGCCCTAGACGCGGAACATGCGATTGACCTTAAGGAGGGTTACAATCCTCCGCATCGACCTCTGTACCCCATGTCAGAATCGCAGCTCGAAACACTTCGAGACTACCTCTACAAGGCGCAAAGGAACGCGTGGATCCGACGAAGCGACAGCGAGGCTAGAGCGTTAGTTATGTTCGTCCTGAAGAAGGACAACACGCTCCGCCTATACGTTAACTATAGGGGCCTTAACGCGGTAACCTAGAAGAACCGCTGCCCCCTACCACTTATTAGCGAGACGCTTGACCGCCTTGGTCGCGCCGCCATCTTCTTGTCTATCGACTTGAAGGACGCCTACTACTAGATACCGATCCGAAAGGGCGACGAGTAGAAGACCGCATTCCGAACGCGGTACAGACACTTCGAGTATACAGTGATGCTATTCGGCTTGACTAACGCACTAGCGACGTTCTAAGCGTATATCAACTAGGCCCTAGCCGGCCTCGTTGACACCTGCTACGTAGTGTATTTGGACGATATACTAGTCTATTCCGACTCGAAGGAGGAGCATATGCGGCATCTAAGTATAGTGCTTAAACGGCTCCGCAAGTTTGCCCTCTACGCGAACCTAAAGAAGTGCTCATTCCTGACGGATAGGATTGAGTTTCTCGGATACATCGTCTCTACGGAAGGAGTCATCATAGATGACTAAAGGGTGTCCGCAATCGCGGAGTAGCTGTAGCCGACTACCCTCCGAGAAGTGCAGGTGTTCCTAGGATTCACTAACTTCTACTGCAGATTCATACGATCTTACTCGAAGATCGTGGCTCCCTTCACGGCCCTCGCAAAGGGCGCGGTTCGAGGAAAAAAGCCAGGGAAAGTGCCTTGGGAGGAGGCTTAGAGCAAGGCCTTCTCTAAACTTAAAGCAGCTTTTCAAACTACGCCTATACTTTAGCACTTTGACCCCGCTACGAAGATCCGGATAGAGACCGATGCTTCAAAATTCGTAATAGCCGCAATTATATCGCAGCTCTAGTCGCACGAAGGCAGTGCGTAATAGTACCTGATTGCCTTCTAGTCGCGGAAGATGCAGGGCGCTAAGCTTAACTACGAGACTCACGACCAAGAGCTTTTAGCTATTGTTGACAGCTTCAAGGAGTACCGACACTACCTCGAAGGCGTAGCGCACCCTATTAAGGTGCTTACTGACCATAACAACCTTCGTGGCTTCATGGGCGTGAAGCAGCTAAGTAGTCGGCAAGCAAGGTAGGCGACTTTCCTCGCTAGCTTTGACTTCGTTATCTAGCATCGTTCCGGAAAGACGAATCCAGCCGACAGTCCTTCGCGACGACCGGACTACGACACTAGGGAAGAGGGTAACTAACAGCTTCTCCCTACGCTGCAAACGAAGCTTGCAGTTTAGGGCGGCGATCCGTCGTTAGCTCCTCTTGTAGGTCGACTGCGGGTCTAATGGGGCCTCACGGCCTCCGCTAGTGACGAACCCTCCTATCTAGCAGTTGTGGCGACCGTGTCTAGCTCGATCCGTGCGGTAGTTAACTGGCTTACATGCGGTAAGCATGCAATGTCTAAAGAACCCTTTGAAGAAGTCTCGAGACTTATTCAGCGGTTACAAGAGCGAGAACTAGAGTTAATCAATGAGGGTATAGCCCTCTAGGACACTACAGGCAGTCCGAAGTACTAGACCAAGTCGGGCGATTTGTGGTACTTTGACAATAGGCTCTACGTACCTGCCGACTACGCACTCTGTTCGCAGCTCCTCTGTATTCATCATGACGATGAACTCGCAGGCCATTTTGGCGTAGAGAAGACAAACGCACTTCTCGGACGCAAATACTAGTAGCCTACGCTAGAACAGGATGTCTCTGACTATGTCAAATCCTGCCAGACGTGCTAGATTAGCAAATCTCGGCGCTATCGCCCCTACGGCAATGCTCAGGCGCTCCTACTGCCAGAGAGACCATGGCAAGACTTAACCATGGATTTCGTTACCGATTTGCCGCCAGCAAAGTAGAAAGGCGATGTAGTTGATGCTGTCCTTGTAGTAGTCGACCGATACTTGAAGATGAATATCTTCATCCTATGTACGAAAAAGTGCACAAGTAGCGAGCTTGCGCGGCTACTTCGCGACGAAGTCATACGGCGCTTTAGTGTCCCCTAAAGTATCCTATCGGATTGAGGTTCTGTCTTTACTAGTAAATACTAGCAAGAATTTGTGTTTGAGGCGCGTGTCAAGCACCGCCTAAGTACAGCATTCTATCTACAGACTAATAGTCAGACTAAACGTATGAACTAGACTCTTGAGTAGTACCTTTAGTGCTACTACGCTAAGAACTAGGATGCCTAGGCCGACATAATTCCTATGGCGGAATTTGCAGTCAATAACAGCGTGCATGCTACTATGCGTATGTCGCCATTTCAGATTCTTTATGGCTTTGATCCAGAAATACACCTAGAACCGCCTCAGGACGAGTCTTCTGAGGAGAGGGTGCCGGCCGCTACGGAATCAGCGCGGCGTATGCGCGAGGTACATTCGGTGCTAATAGAACACTAGAAAAAGGCCTCAGAATCCCAGATTAAACATAATAACACCTGTGCTAAACCGATGTAGTACGCAGTTAGTACGAAGGTGTTACTGTCGACGAAGAATCTCAAGCTGAAACTTCCGAGCAAGAAGATGACGCCAAGGTTCGTCGGACCCTTCCGGATACGCGACGCGATAGGCTCGCAGGCGTACCGGCTATCGTTGCCATCGTCGTATCGTGTGCACGACGTCTTCCACGTATCTCTACTCGAACCATGGGTACAGCGCGAGGGCGAAAAGCCCGCGGACCTAATGCTAGTAGCAGAAGAGAACGAAGAGTAGGAAGTCGAGGGTATTAAGGACAGTATGCGGCGCAAGGGCGTAACGCACTATCTAGTGAAGTAGAAAGGATACCTACCTGAGTACACATAATAGGTTCCGGCCGAAGACTGCAAGAACGCTCTAGAAGCTATTCGTGAATTCGAAGAGCGGAGGAGGCGTGAGCAGGGCTTGAGAAGGTCGATTCATGGGAAGATGAGGGTTCCGGAGCAGAATTCTTGACACGTGTATGTAGCGCATGACACGCGAAGCGACAACAAGAAGCAAACGCCCTACTCATACATCATTGATGCCTAAAGGCACACCTAGAATAAACCCAAGAAGAACAAGAGACATGCTCGGATTAGCTTCGTAGCTAATGCTTAGTGACTACTAGTTAGGGGCTTCCTGACCGAACCCGAAGTAGGAGAGTCTTTCTTGTTGCGGTCCGCTAGGGACTGCCTACCTGCACGGGGTCTACTAAACACCCCGAAGCGACCATGAGTAACGGGGGTAGCAACGCCACGAAGAGAGGCCGGCATCTTCTTCTTTAGTAGGTTGCGAGGGAGCTCGTCTTTAGAGCCTATAGTAGCCAGAGAACTAGCAACACCCTTACCGCGCCTAGTCGCGATGACTACCTCATCCTTAGCATCAGAAGGCGAAGAGACTCGAGCGCGCTTGCGGCTGTCGCGCTCGGCCCTCGAGATCATCTTGCGCTTCTTGACATAAGTGTCGACCACATCATTAGACTCGGTGTCTCCCTTAGGTGTAACCGGTATAGTAACACTACAGCGCGAAGGGATCACGTTAGGACCGAAGGTATCCTGAACGTCGTCATCCTCCTCATCCTCAAAGATCTGGCCTAGAGGCTTGTGCCTTAGCGTCTTGACGGATGCAGTGCGGGTCGCAAGCGGGGAAGGCTCGGCTTCCTCGTCGCTGACCTTAATTTCGGCCCTGGCCCTCTTCTTCTTCTTAGACAGTAGCGTCAAGGCGGCGTAGGCAGCGGCGCTACAATGTGTTAGCTGTACGCACGCAACAGGATTCGAGTAAGTAACTTACGGCTTGGTCCTCAGGACCGGCTTAGAGGCAGGCTGCCTCTTAGTACAGCGCTAGGGCGTGGCCTTAGCGGCAGGAGCGTTGAATTACTTGATGACCTTCTTGCAGATCATCCGCGTCTTAAAGTCATCGTCAATAGAGGCAAGGGCCCCGAGTTGCTGACGCTAACAGCTAGTCGGATACTTCTTGACGCTAACGTTAGCCTAGCGGAAAAGTCAGCATTTCATACTTAGAGGGTACCTACACTATATGCGTACTATGGCGAAGGTCTCGACCCTAACGGTTAGCACCTTCAAGATCTTCTAGACTAAGTCTGCGATCAGACCTAGACAAACGTTTTCGCCTGTTAGCAGAGAGTCGAAGCGAACGCCGCCGTGAGAACGGTTAGCAGTCGCGGTGAAGCACAAGAGGGCGCCGAGCAGGTAGGCGAGTGCCTCGTAGTACTTAGCCTGTAGCCTGTTCATAGTCAGAGTGCCTTCGGCAATCCCCTCGTCGCGCGCACTCTAGAAGTCATCGATGTTACAGCAGAGCTAGTTGTACTCGCCGTACACCTCTTTAGGGAGGTCTTGGCATTTTTGATGCTTGCCATTACAGTTGACATAATTGCGGTAGACACTACTCTCATCAAACCCGCTGACGCAGATCTTGGCTACGCTTTAGTTAGTACAAGTCACGCATACCTCGCGGGTAGGGGACGCCTTACTAACACGCGGAGGGGAGATGTGTGCAGCTTGGCTACTAAGGTTGTCGAGGCATTGTCGACATAAGCGACAATTACGGGCAGAGCGAGTAGCGTCGAACTTAGTCTGTAGCACATAAGCCATTATAGCTAAGACAGGTTGATTGATCTTAATTGATTGATTGAAGAAGAAGGAGCTCTAGTACAGACCCGCAGACATAGCAAGGCGCAAGCTAAGCGAAGTAGGAGCGGAGGTTAATGTTAGTGTCTTGGAACAGGAAAGTTTAGGAAGTGACGAGGTTTTTATACCCTCTGACAGCCCCCCTGTTGCCTACCGCAACTGTTAAGCTAGTGACTCGAACTACATGCGCAGAGTACCTGCCTTTAGTTAACTTACAAGGGGACCAAATGATGTAATAATGGATAACGCGGCTGTCACGCATGTGCGCTAACTGCACTTGTGCTAGCCTACTAGCATGGAAATGTAGCGAGGCCCGCGCTAGGAGCGCGCTCCTGCTGTTTCAAGTAGCGCGTGTAGAGTGTCCGCGTACTTTCCTACTACCCTGAGGTTCTACGACACATTCTTTACAGTCATGACTAAATAGGGACAGCCAAGCTACTTGGCGAGGCCGGCGCGCATGCTCGCCCTATAATTTCAAGGATTAACTGAAGTACGTACTCGTAGTTTCCTAATATCTTGATCTGCATGTAAAGCGAAGGTGTTACGAAGCCGCCTAACATGTGACAGATTAAAACCCGCCCGAGTTAGTAGCCTCTGCCCTGTACTCGCTACGAAGGTGTTAAGGTATGCGCATAACACATGTTACGCAGGCTATCTACCTATTTACCCTTGCGCGGTGTAAGCGTGCTACATCCTGTACCCTATATGTTCTGCGTGCGTCACTTAGTAAGGCTAGGGACATCCTTATAGGAGGAGGGGCAGTGATACGGTTGATACTAGGGGACCATTTAAACCGCATGGGTTCTAATAGCTACCCTTGGCATGTAGCGACCCTGCTACATATAGCAAGGGGGTCCTTCGTACATATGTTAGCTTGTATGTCGTCTAAGTAGGATTAGTTGTCGACGTAGGACACCCCTATGTTGCTGACCCTATAGTACCCCTACGGGGTTAGGCTTAGACATGCTTTCCCTAATTAAGGAGCGTCAGGGGTTATAAGTACCCTTAGCGCTACCTCTGCAATAAGCAGAAAGTAGCGCTGTCTTGTACCTACTAAAAGGTCGGATTACTCTGTCACACTACGAGATATTTTCATATCATATAGCACATACATCTATATTAGCACTAGAGATGATGTAGAAGCTAAGAGTAAGAATGATGAGTTAGTTAATAAGATGAAAGAGATTATGAATACTAGTTTTTAGCATGTAAGAGAGGATATAGTAAGAACTCTAAAGCGCCGCAGGGGCTCTTACTCAAAGTAACCTTCAGAGGGTGATCTCTAAGGGGGTGTATTGTTTAGTAAGTCCTACTAGTCGCGAGGCAAGGTGTCCGATGTAAGACAAGGCTGTATCATGAGAACACTGTAGTAGCGTATGTAGTGACTACAAGCCTCTGCAGAAAATTATAGATAGGAGTGATAGCGCTCATCTGAAAATACCATGCATTTGAAACATCACAAAACGGCAATATACCTATTTAATACAGCACTAACGAAAGCGATATTTTTCAAAGCAGATAGCATGATACGAATTTTCGTAGCCCTATTTTTGTCACCTACCTGCAAATCGACTGGCTGGTCTGAAATGAGAGACTAAACTACTGAGTCAGTGATTTACGTGTGGCGGGTGCTTGAACTTCAGGTCATTGCGTCCCAAGGAAGCATCTCGAAGCCAGACTGCAGGATTACACTGCACGCAATTCACCTCTGTGGTTTGCCAGGAGTAAACCTAGCAGACAATCAGCGCTTTCGAGCACGTGGACAATCTCTTCTGAGATGCCCTCTTTGCCCGCATATATGGCAGGCTGGTCCACTCCCTACTCCTGTCTTTCCAGAGATACTGGTCAGCTGATTTAGCTTGACGTTTTTCTTGCCTAAATGCAATGAGCAGCAGGTCAGTCATTGTCTCGAGAGATAAGGGTACCCAGTGATTCCATAAGTCAACCGATTAATTGATGGGCGAGGCCACGAAAGCTCGGTCATGCTTGACGAAGCTGTCACAAACGTATCAAGCAGCCATCCGGTCGACTGGTAAACCACCGAGTAGGGATCTGGCAGTCACTCCGCTTACGTCTTTGCTCGGCCAGGCGCGCAGCTTCCAGTGTTTCTTCCGTCTTCTTAGCTTTTCGCTGCGCACGTGCCTTGTTTCCTGCCTCTTTTCGAGCCTGCTTGATCAACGCGTTGGCACCTGTGGGATCGTCATCTTCTTCTGATGATGATTCATCTTCGTCTTCAGAATCTGAGTCGGAAGACATGTCTGGATTCTGCTGCTTCTGCATCATGGTAAGCTCGACCATGGCCTCGATCGTGACCGAACATACCTCTATGGTCTTATTGAACTTGCCGAAACTTTTGCGACCTACAACGCCTGGTCGCGTCTGCTGAGTATCCTCCTGATCTTCAACATAGTCTTTTGCAACACCAGCGTCTAGTGCTGCGTACCCAGCAGACACAATGCGCAATGGTGATTGAGTTGATTCCGGCTGCTTGTAGCTCAAATACCACTTCGTGTCGCTACTGTCGTCGCCGAGATACGACTTTTCCGCTGGAGATGACTCTGATGGCGTATTGACGACTGGCGAATCGGTGTCATTCGATATGCGCTGTTTCTTCCCTGGAGGCTCCGGCGTGTCTGGAGATGATGGTGAAGCTGCAGCCCTTTGCATGAATTTCATAGTCGCGAGTCGCGAGGACATTACTTTCGGCTTTTTTGGCGCCGCCATCCTAATTGTTTGCCTGCTTAAAACCGTTAAAAAGAATAGTTCGTACCTGCTGAGAATTATTGTGGCTGCGAAAAGTCATAAAGGGCCCATGCAGGAAAGCCTGACACGCAGTCGGAGCTTGAGCTGCCGAGCTCCGAAACGGTCTCAGCCAAATGAGACCCACATTCAAACCTGGTGACTCCGGTATCAACGTGATGAAACATCATCAATTACAACTATCCGCCATCAACTATCCGCCATCAACTATCCGCCATCAATTATCCGCCATCAACTATCCGCTATCAACTATCCGCTGTGAACTATCCGCTATTAACTATCTGCTATTAACTATCTGCGACTAACTATCCGCTATTAAACATCGATTATCTGCAAGTACTAATTATGAGTAGCTCCCTTTGTTCTAAACGATAATAACGCCTTTGTTTAGCTCACGTTGCTCAATGATATATGCAGAGAGGCTCCTCTTACTGTCCGCATAAGAATGGAGCCCTCACCAGCACGTTGGCAATATTGCCTTTTGTGCCCAGCAACGGAGATATACCGCGTTGAGGGCGGAATTACATCCGAGACGATAGTCCTGAACAAATTAGTAACGTGACAACATCACAGTACCTATCACGCCACATCCCACGAATGCGGATGAATTCGCGCTTGAATCGCGTGAGCGGTTGCAGAGGCAAAACATCGGCACGACGGCCGGTAGCTGCCCAGGAAGTTCAAGCTGTTCGACTGTTCGACTGCTCGCGGAAAGTATTTAAGTCGGAGCAGCAGTGGTAACCGCGGTGCTTTCAATCGATCAGTACCGCTGCTGCCTTTCTTTGTGACGGTGTGACAGTTTCACAAGGTTCCATTCATCCAGTGCTCGTGGCATCGGTCAATGCAATCTTTCTGTACCTGGGTCCATCAGACCAAATGACAGCAGCTTCCCTCAGCACACAAAGCCTCAAGATATCTCAGGCTACAACCGAAGAATCGCCATACAGGAGCTGCAGAGATCGGCAGCGCTACACGGTCCCAGCACAGCTCCTGTGGGTTATGCCTAGCAAACAAATACGTGATGGACCACCCAACTGATGCATACGCGACTGCATGACAGATCAATAGACATCGACCAACGATTGCAGAACAGCTCCGCTACCGCTGTATCAAGGCGATCGACGTGAGAATACATCGAGAATAGCATGACATACCCAACACCACCAATGTTGCTCCAAACTCTGCGATACTACTCCTGCCGTGCTGCACCTACCAGGAATCAGCAGCTCGGCGCAGTCACGATGATGGGTTACTGCTGCATCGCGTTCAGCGCGCCTTTCGCGGGCGCAGCAATGATGAGCAGTAAAGCAAAGAAGGACGGCCGGTATGCAAACATGTAAGTCAATCCGTTCTGTCTCGGAGACATTGACTCCGTCAGCCATTGCGGCTTATAATCCGGGGAGGGACTTGGTTTGTTGCTTGACTCACGCCATCACCGACTCAGATTGTGATTCCACTGCAGGCCAGATGCTAATTTGCACCAGGCGTCCGCTCAGCTTCCGGGACTGCTTGCCAGGCTCGCCACTCGAAGACTACGCCGGTGCCCTTCGCCGCTAGCACGACGTGCACCGAATCTAATGACTTGTGATATTTACGGGTTAGGGCGCAGCATGGCTTTGCTGTAGGCCACGAAGAATCTGCAGCTCGGGATCTGGCAGACAGCTGGGAGGGATGGCGTTTTTGAAGTTGGGTGTTGACCGTTGTACCTGATATTCCGACCCTGTACTGCTGGTCGCGGGAGCAACTGTTGTACAAGAGCCCATGCGCTCTGCTTCAAAATCTGTTGTCCATACCAGTCCATTCCTTGTCATGAATCTAGCCGCTTGAGTATCCATGATGTATTTAAATGCCAGCTCCACAAGGCCGGTGCCAGTTGTAGTCACCGTTCGAGATTGGTCGTTCGAGTTGCCCACCTGCGTGCCATCTCAGCTGAACCTGTCACCTTTTCGACTCCGGAACGGCTGCGCAGCCTCATATTTTCCCCTGATCGCCTCCTGCTCCCCAGCGTGCGCGATAGGCGGCCTATCAGCCTGCCCGACTTGACTCGGTGATGGGTTGTCATCCGTAACCGTCTCGACCTTCTTCGGCCTGTCGACAAGTGGCCGGCTGGATGCTTCCTGTATCCTCATCCTCTCGATCTGCTGCCGTCTTGATTCCGCTGCTTCTGCTCTTTCTGCTCGGTCCGAATTGATGCTGCGTTTAGCGAAGTAGTATGAGCCAGCACCGGCGACGATCAGGACGCCCCAGCCATATGCGACGGATGCCCGCTATTTGCTGTCAACAAATGCCAGTGGACTTGATGCAATTATGCTAAAAGCTTACGGTATTCATCGTCACCATGCGAATGTCTCCAAGGAGTGGACGCTGCAGGGTGGATTGTAGACTGTATGGATATCAATGACTGCTTAGTTTCACCTTAGACATTTATCGCTGACAGGTTCAAGCTCGGGCCAATTCTGCAGAGAATACATTATAGCACGTCAACAGAAGATATCAGCACGTACTCTGCTTTTCGAGGTAGACGGCTTACAATCATGGCAACTATCAATGCAAGCCACAGAGCATTCTTTGATGCAGGCAAGCATAAGATCACTCGTCCTACGGAGGCTATCAACAATACTCTCAACAGTCAGGCTCAAATCATTCGGGTCGGGCTCTTGTCATCAGTCAGTATTGACCTGAACACGTGACACGTCGGTCAAATCGAGACTGCCCGACTAATACGTCTGACGGTGATATCAAGCGTTGACTCAGCACTGACCTAGTCATTAAGTTGGTCAGTCAAAATGGCCTGACTAGTGGAGCCGACTAGCAATCAGCACTCATACGTTCTTACATGTATCTTACGACGGGCGAGAGTCAATACCACAGAAGACTACACTGCATTCGTCCAGAAGGCTGTGAAGAATCGGTACGATGGACTCTATCGTGTGGTCAACACGACGTAGAAGAAGAACGAAAGAGGCGGCTTGTATCACCAGATCGGACTGAAGCGCTTGGGCGGGCAGACGGCGCTAGATGAGTACTATCTGAGTGTGCTCACGCCGCTG
Organism: Teratosphaeria epicoccoides; assembly: GCA_021401465.1. NCBI lineage: Eukaryota > Fungi > Ascomycota > Dothideomycetes > Mycosphaerellales > Teratosphaeriaceae > Teratosphaeria > Teratosphaeria epicoccoides. The sequence goes on from JADDMT010000038.1 coordinate 47,495, forward strand.
CAGATGAGCCACTTTGACAGTATTCCGTCGACACGAGCCAGGCATTAGGGTATTCTGGAAGTCGATACAGACACTGTCGAACCAGAGAGTGTTGACATGAGCGAAGGTTCAAATGGAAAGCTGGGCTCGTAAACTTTGGAGTTCATGGCGTATTCGCGAAGGCATAGTCGATTATGGAGGGCGGAAGTATTGCGATGCTCAAACGTGATGATACACGTAGTTCAAAACAGCGATACCACAAGTCGATCAACCGATTGACTGTGGATGTGGTAGACCGTGTATTGACAAAGTTGACTGCATGTTGACCGCTCAAAATGTTGTCTTGGCTGCCAAATATTGAACCACGAAATCAACCACTGATCTTGTTTGTTGACTGACAAGCCATGTGCCTCTAGACTTTCGAGCTTGAGTGTCCGATATGGCCTTCTACATCCACCATGAAACGTTTGATTCAAAGACGTCTCCAGCGCCATTCACATGTTAAAGTGGGGTCCAGGCTTAAACCCGCATCCTCCAGACATCTTGTAAGGAGTTATGTAATACCACATACCGCATCATGCTTGCTCACAATACATGGCAAAAGGTCTTCTCACGTACGAGCGTGAGCCGAGCAATGTCTACTGAAAGCCACAATGGCAGACTACGGATAGGATTCGTTCCCGAGCACTTCAGCACGCCATTGGCCCTCGCACAAAAGCATTTCTCCCTGGACGCTGAGCTCGTGCCGGAGCCGCTCGGTACAGGTGCCTTGGCGTCAAGACTGAAGGCTAGAACGCCAGAAAACCAGATCGATGTTGCAGTAGGCTTGACAGAAGGCTTCGTGGCCGACTTAGGCAAGACCAAGGCTGCAGGATACCAAAACGGATATGGCTTAGTCGGCACATATGTCGAAAGCTCGCTCTGCTGGGCCATTTCGACCGGTGCTACGAGGTCAGATGTCAATAACGTGGCAGATCTCAAGGGCAGAACGGTAGGTGTGAGTCGAATGGGCAGTGGGAGCTATGTCATGAGCCAGGTCCTCGCAGATCAGCAAGGGTGGCTGCGGCAAGGTTCTGAGCCGTTCAAGCCAGAAGTCATCGGTGACTTTGCGGCACTGAGGAGGAGCGTACGGCATGAAGGCGAGAAGAAGGCGGATTTCTTTATGTGGGAGCATTTCACCACTAAACACTTCTGGGACAACGGGGATCTGAAGCGGATCGGCGAAATCTATACACCGTGGCCGTCGTGGGTGATTGCGGCAAGAGAGAGCGCTAGAGAACGAGTCGAGGAGATGATGGAGAAAATCACGGAGGGTGTGGAGCATTATAGAAATAATGAAGAGGAGGCGGTGAAGTATATCACGAGCACCATGCACTATTCGCAGGCAGATGCAAGAGAATGGATGAAGACAGTCAGGTTTGCGGACGATGTGAAAGGTGTCAGATCGGAGGTGGTGGATACAACTATCGAGTTGCTCAAGAAGGCGGGTGTGCTGGATGAGAAGGCTGGTGGAACTGAGCACATGATTGCCATTGAGCGATAGCACAAGCTAGTGAGAGAAAATAGCGAGACATGTCGTCTTTCCCTAAGTCAGGCCGCTGGAAATTGGTCCAGAGAAGTGCTTGATATGGTCGTAAGTCAAGACGAGATTCTGTCATATGCCGAATTCGGCCTTGTAAACATGGCTACCATGGAGGCGCTGTGAAGGCGTGCTCATTTACATCGGCGCAGAGTCAGTGCGGTCCGGCCAGCCGAGGGGCTGACAGATAGGCGTCAGCACTTGATTGATGAGCCCGCCTTCCGAGCACTCAACTGCATCATTGTTTGATCAGCCTGTTGTAAAAGCCGACTACTCGTAACAGCAAGCAGTCAGCTGCATCAACAAGCGACCGGTCGTATCAATAAGCAGTCCACCTCATTGACTGGTCGATTGATTGACAGACCGGTAGAATACTGCGCAGTCTGCCCACGGACGCCTTGCTGCCGGACCGCCCGCCGTAGGATCTGCTTCTGCATCTAAGTGTGAAGACGTCGATGGAAGGGTAGCAAGGGATGTGGTCATATCTGCTTGTATGAGAAAAGCTGTCTACATGAATTGGGACCTCTATCACATGATACTGTCTCATGTTACACCGTATCTTGCCATCATTCGGCCTTACCAACGTCCTTCCAACGAAGCTCGTGGCGACAGTGCGGCTACTGGTGGCAAGGTCAATTGATGCTGTCCATCGTATGCTGTATGCTGTCGCGGTTGATCTGCCCGGACCAAGGTGCCAAGAGTCGTCTTGTTCACGTTCTCGTGCCGCTTGTTGGTATGCATGCTCTAGCAGCCAGCTCGGCCTGCCCGCGGTGTCGTAGTCGTCTCAACTATCGTGCCGTTTCCGCGGCTCGGCAGCCTTGCAGGTCGGAGTGAGGCATGATCAGTGTTGGGCGCAGGGTGCTATGACTCCATTCGTGTTCTCAAAGTAGTCACGATTGCCGGAGCCATCTCAGCGATGTCCCTATGGCTCCTCTTCGATAGCGTCTGGATCCGTGCTCGAGAGGAGCCGGACACCACCATTCCGGCGTAGGCGTGCCATACTCTGCTTATTGAAATGGATCGAGAGCTCAAGGAGCGCCTGTTCCAAGCACGCGATAGGGATATTTGGAATCTGCGATTCTCTTGCATTCCCTGACCTGTTTGAATCTGATCAATGACACTCGTGATAATTCGTCTTGCCAAATACACAGGAGTCCAATATCAAGGCCGGGCCTGTGGGGCACGGACTCCGCGCCCGCTTGACCGGCTCCTTCTCTGGCTAGTCAGTCCAGTGTCTGGTCCATACTGGTGCACCTGCTGCAACACAAGTATACTCAACTGGGGCGAAATCAACGAACCACCTCGTAAAGCTGTCAGCATCGTAGGATGCAAGTGTTCCGGAAACCGCTGAGATGCCTAATCCTGTTGAACCCTAGCTTAGCATCAGTGGCATGCTCACTTCAACAGTCGATGGATACCATTTGACCTTTCGACCGAGCAGGTGTGAGGGACGTCATCTGGAACCAATACGTGGCCCGTTGACCAAATGTTTGTCACTCAAGCCATCTAAATCATCACGTGTCAAGCGGAGCCCCAGTGTCCGAGGAAATGTCGTGTCTCGTGGCGACAGTGGTACTTGCTGTCATACACGGTGACGGCTAATCCTTCCCGTGACCTTTCAATCATTTGATGATGGCCAAATAAAATCGTGACGCGCCTGACTCAGAGCCGTGACTCTAAAGTCAAGCCGTGACTCTAAAGTCAAGCCGTGACTCTAAAGTCAAGCCGTGATGGCTGAAGCATGTATGAGATGGGTTTTGATGCTTGAGCCCCCCTTTGAGATTTGATGCCCGATTTGATCCGGTGACGGCCTGTATGATACCCGACGCCTCGAATTGAGGCGTCTCAACTTGCTGATGGCATGATCATTATCGGCTACCTCCGCCCATACCGCCCAGCATTGACATCATTTTTGACATGTCAGGCATTTGACCTCCTCCACCTCCCATCATCTTCATCAGCGAGCTCATATCAGGCATACCACCAGCACCGCCACCACCCATTGATGCTAGGCGCTTCTGCATAGCTGCCATCTGCTGTTGCTTATTACCACCCATACCACCTTGCTTCTGCATATTCGCCATACCCCCTTTCATCTTCTTCGCCATGCCTGCCATCATGCGCTGCTGGTTCAACAACTCCTCGACTTCACGTACACTAGTACCACTGCCACGTGCCACCCTTGTCATGCGCGTCGGCTGCTCAATGAAGATCTTGCCATCACTGTCCAACTCCTTCTGTGTCATGGAATCACAGATGTAGATCATACGCTTGAGCTTCATGCCTCCTTCCTCGTCATCCATATTGCCCATCATATTCGAAAGACCAGGTATCATGCCTGCCATCTTTGACAGAGGCCCCATCTTCATGATATTCGATAGTTGATCCCGCAGGTCACGTATTGAGAACTTGCCCTCGGTGATGTTCTTCATTGTCTCCTTTTGATCAAGCTTGAGAGACTGCACGTGCTCAACAAGTCCCTGCATGTCACCCATGCCCAATAATTTTGACACGAACGACTCCGGGTTGAACCTCTCCAGATCGAGCAGGTGCTCACCAGTACCGATAAAGACGATCGGCGTATGTGTGGCAGCGACTGCCGATATTGCGCCTCCTCCCGCGGCAGCACCATCGGTCTTCGTGATGATGATGGCGCCAAAATCGGCAGTCTGCTTGAAGGCTCGTGACTGCTGCTCGGCGGCTTGCCCAATACTTGCGTCCAAAACCATGATTGTCTGATGTGGCCGTACCGCGTCCTGAATCTCTACCATCTCCAAAAAAAGTGCATCTTCCTGATGATGTCGTCCAGAAGTATCCACGATGATCACCTCAAACTTCTCTTTCTTGAATTTCTCAACACCGTCCCTCGCCACTACCACTGGGTCTGTCTGGGTGAGTGAGCCATAGTACGGGATCTTGGCCTTCGTCGCGTTCTGCTTCAACTGATCGAATGCGCCGGCTCTGAATGTATCCGCGCACACCAAGCACGTCCGGAAGCCTCGCGCTTGATACCATCTCGCCAGCTTCGTACACGTTGTCGTCTTACCCGCACCCTGTAGACCCACAAACATGATGACATTACTCTTTCCCTTGCGTACCTCGTACGGCTTGTTGTGCGGGTTGACTATCTCAACCAATGCGTCGAAAACGGCCTTCTGGATGATGCGTTTCTTGTTCGCATGTGGTGGCAGTTCGCCTAGCTTTACCGCCGACTTTATGTGTTTGCGTAGGCGAGTCACCAGAGGTATGCTGATGTCAGCGGAGACAAGGGCATTGGACAGCTCCTTGAGCATGCCATCGAATTCCTTCTCAGTCAGCGTAGGTGACCGCGTCAGGTCATTTACTGCGGCGTTTATGCGCCGTCCTAAGTCCTGTAGCACCATCCTGGCATCACCGAGTCGCGGGAGCTGGTTTCTCTGGTCTTCAACTCGTTCGCATGTTGTTGAGGCGAGATTCCAGTCGGGAGTCGCGAGAAGATGCGTTCGACATATGTGCACAGTGCCCCCACTGCGGGATGCGCAAAACTGGTGGGACGGGGCTTCGGCGCCCATGTGCCGCGCGCCTGTGCTGTGCATGTGATTATTGAGCCCAGACATTTACAGGGGACTTCTATTCATGATTTGATCCTGCTGACGGAAGGGTCGTCGACCGGGGAACTGTCGACTATCTGTTGACAGAGAGGTCATCGACGATCAAACTGCTGACGTTGTGTTGACATTTGACGAACGACTGATCACAGGTGATAGTTGACTGAAAGGTTATATGGTCTCTAGGCATATTGACATCTGATAGTGGTTGATTCTTGGGAGCTGTGCAAGGTTGACATTGATTCCTGCTGTTATCGCTGACATAAGATTTCTTCTGAACTTTTGAGTCCTGGTAATCGGTCATTCTTTGACTTGTTGCTGTCTACTCTGCTTCGGCCCGGCAGATCTAGGTCGGCTCTACCCGGCCCGTGACCGATCGGCTTCTGATGGAGAGAAGTTGAATTCAAGACCTGAGGTGTGCATTCTTGACGTTGTCTTGCCTTAGCAATACCGAGCGCGGAACAGCCTGCACCACATACGTCTTCATACATGGCGCCAATAACGGCAAACAAAACCCCCAAGCGACGGCGCGTCGAGAATGTGGCCCGGTCGAAGAAGAAAATTCACGTCAAGAAGCAGAAGCATTACCACAGTTCGGACGATGAATCAGACGAAAACAAGTTGGGGGCGTTCGATGCGCCCCGGCTGCCAAAGTTTGCGCAAAATTCTACAGTACCAGCAGGAAAACCAAGTCTCAAGCCCATATTGAAGAGGTCGAAGCCAGTGCCGGAACCTCAACTAGAAGGTTTGGAGGACGGGGGCGAGGATGAGGACGTGGAAGTCGAGCTGGCCAAGAACACCGCTCTGAACATGGTGCAGGCTGTGTACAGTGGCAATGCGGATGAAGGCGCAAAGGAAGACGCAGAAGCAGAAGACTTGCAGGATCTGGATGACGATGACGACGATGAGCCTGCATTGTCCTCAGACGAGGAGTCAGATGAAGGGTCAGAGACATCAATGTCTTCTTCTCAAGCTGCGCGCAACAAGAAGAAACGGAATGACCCGTATGCCTTCGCGACCTCCATCACGAAGATTTTGGGTTCGAAGCTCACCTCTGCGAAGCGATCGGACCCGGTTCTCAGTCGCAGTGCGAGTGCTGCGGAGGCAAATAGAACATTGGCAGACGAAAAATTGGAGCAAAAGGCGCGCGCACAAATACGAGCTGAGAAGAAGGCTGCGTTGGAGAAGGGGCGTGTCAAAGATGTGCTGGGCTTGCAAACTGAAGGCACCAACACTGGCGAGATCTTGGAGGAAGAGAAGAGGCTGAAGAAGACTGCTCAGCGCGGTGTCGTAAAGCTTTTCAATGCCGTGCGTGCCGCTCAAGTTAAAGCGGAGGAAGCTTCGCGAATGGCGAGATCTGAAGGCGTCGTGGGGATGAAGCAGAGGGAGGACCGCGTGAACGAGATGAGCAAGCAGGGGTTCTTGGACCTTATCTCTAGCGGTGGGAAGGCCACGGCGGCCGCATAGATTCTGTCGTCCATGCCGCTGACATTGTTGAGAGTAGTGCACCACAGACGTTGCGGGATGCCGACGCTGAATCGAAATGCCGTGAACTCAGCATGTGCAATCTGCTCAACCGTGCAACATCCAAGGCATATAAACGCGCGCAACCGTAAGTGCGCCTACGGTCAGTAGTGACCCTCGACTCCTCAACAAAAGCGCCACATCAGTCTGTGTCTCCCGCACTCACCTAATAACTCAAGTTTCCTGTATGGGCTCGTCCAAATAGTCTCGCGGTCGAAATCTAATCTCCCTTCGGAGCTAACGACCGTCGGTCCGTCAAAAATGCAAATTTGCGCAGACCGAGGCTCTGCCTTCACGCGAGCGGAAGTGTCGTACAGCGTGGTCAACAGCTGATATTTTGCTGCGGAATGTAGTCATAGGCACGTGAGGCTCTTCCCATCGGTACCACATTGAGTGACATAACGCAACTCGCGATAGAAGCTGGAACTGTCCACACTTCCGCGCTGTAGATATGCAGTCTTGAAACTCTTGTCCCAAGAAGGGAAGGACATCTGAGGCTGAGGCAATGAACGGAGGGGGACCAAGGGACTGTCAACACAAGGGCTCCGCTGTTCGTTATCCACGCTTGACCTTGCGATTGCAAGTCGCGCTTGTCCCATACATCAACACCTTTGTGCCATCGCACAACGAGCTCGGCGTGAATCGGCTTGCTCTGCATCTCGGATGTTGGGGTAGTTGCAGATGGAGTGAAAAGATAATTGCAGCTGTACTTCCAGCATCCTGGTCGTTGACGATCCCTACCTTAGGTCCGAAGAAGCTTCTGGTCACTCTGTACCGACGCCGCTTCTTGCAGCTGCGGAAGTCCTTGGCTCAACCACGCTGCCTTGTCGCTCCACCGCCAGATGAATCTTCTAGCAGAGTCGCATCATACTTGCCTTCAACAGGATATCGACAAATATCCAGCTCTTTTTCGTCGCACGCGTCGGTGGCAGAGCAAGGCATCGTAGAGTCGTAGACACCAGCTCGAGCCACAATACACACCGCCGCGATAGCAGCATATGTCGCTGATCCAGCGCGTCACCTCCATCGAAGGCACTGATCGCCAGCCTCTACAGCTGCCGGAGGATTGGACTTCACCAGGCCTTGGTCCGACGTATCCACAGCAGGGCTATGGCACGCTGCATACAAACTACCAGAATCTCCATTCTGCGAACTTACCACGCCCCGGAGACTGGCCCCATACGTTACGTGGCAAGGGCTCGCAGAGAAGTTTGCGCAATGTGTTGAGTTACGATCCGCTCCCTCGCCCCACGGAGGAGAGCCAGGCCACTCATCCCACGGGTGGAAAGTATGCGTATAAGGTGTCGAGCTGGAAGAGGACAGGTAAGCCGTTCCTCGCCCTTCGCTTTGATGATCTGCTGACGTCACGAAGCCCAGGTCATTGTGACAATAGTCTTCTGCTGGTTAGCAAGTGGCATTGTCTTTGGCTTTGCAGCATTAAAGCCAGTCCTTATAGCGGAAGGCGTCTATGGAGACCTTTGCACAAGCGAAGAGATCGAGGCAGGTATTGAAGTCTGCTACGAGCAAGATCTGAGACTCAACTTCTTCTTTGCTGTGGCTTCCACAACCTGCAATGTCTCTGCCCTAGTCGTGGGCATGATCCTGGACCGACATGGACCCCGTATCTGTGCAGTGATTGGCAGCGCTTGTCTGGCTGCGGGCAGCTTGCTCATGGGATATGCCTTCAAGCTTTCGGATTTCGATGGTTACATGCTGGGAAATGTTTTCCTTGCCCTCGGTGGTACATTCATCTTTGTACCCGCTTTCTCCATCTCGAACGCGTTCCCAAAATATGCTGGGACGATTGTGGCGACAGTGACTGGCGCGTTCGATGCATCAGCCGCAGTCTTCCTTTTCTACCGCCTGGCGTACGAAGCATCGGGTGGCACATTCTCACCGGAGAAATTCTTCTTTGGCTATTTGATCGTGCCAGTGTTGATCTTTGTCGCGCAATTCACGCTGATGACACCAGATGGATACAAGACTGTACCTCAACTCGAAGCCAAGATTGAGAAGGAAGAGGATGCTACCAGGGATGTCCACGATTCAGATGAGGAGCTAAGTGATGGCGAGGCTCGCCGGCTTCGTCGCGAGCGCCGAGAGCGAAGAGAATCCAAGCTCTCACAGATTGACAAGCTTCTAGGCGACGCGGATTTCCGGGAAGCCAAAGAGCAGAAGGAAGAAGAACGGCACCAGGCATCCGGAGTATGGGGCGCCCTGCACGGAAAGTCGGTCTACGAGCAAATGAGCTCGCCTTGGTTCATCCTGATCAATCTCCTCACTGTTCTGCAGATGCTGCGCATGAACTTCTTCATTGCCACTGTGCGTTCACAGTATGAGTACATGCTCGATTCCAGGAGTGCTGCAAAACAGATCAACACCTTCTTCGACGTCGCGTTGCCTATTGGCGGCGTTGGCGCAACACCTTTCATCGGCATGCTTCTGGACAACTTGAGCACAGCGGACATGCTTACTATCCTGGTGGCACTTCTAACGGCAGTCGGTATTTTCGGCTCACTTCCATACCTCTGGGCTGGCTACGTGAACGTCGTTCTCTTTGTCCTGCTGCGTCCGTTATACTACTCCGCAATGTCGGACTATGCGACAAAGATCTTCGGCTTTGCCACTTTCGGCAAAATCTATGGTACCATCATCTGCTTGTCTGGGCTGGTAAATCTGATACAGCCGCTTCTGGACGCTGCAAATTACGACATCTTTGGCGGTAACCCCATACCGATCAACTTGATGCTGTGCGGTCTGGGCTTAGTGTTTGGCGTGATGCTGGTCGTATTCGTTCAGATTCAGGGTCGGAAAGTCCAGAAGCAGCACGCGAAGGAGGATGCGGAGGCCGAACGCATGGCGTTAATTCCTGAGTCGATCGCCGAGAGCGACCTAGAGGATATGTGATGTTTCGCCTCCTCCCAGAAGCCGGGTTACGAATACAGGGATTAGCCAAGATCCGAGCGGATACTGCAGCAGAACCGAACTCAACTCTGAGCTGCGGTGGACCCGGCATATCTTTCCTGTCGAAGACATTGCCTCATGGCTCTTGCATTGGGCGTGGATTGCGTTCTAGCACATTCGGATCTGATTTCCAGCAAAGCGTTTGAGCGAGGGAGTGAGCGAGCGAGCAAGTAAGCAGAAAAGTCGTAGATCTATATGGACGGAGTTCTAAGTAGATGGTCATGTATTTGAAGTAGAACAGTATCTGAATAATCAAGTGAAAATGGCGTGATTAACGCTAGGCTTGTGCACTGCTTTCAATCGAGACTTATAAGACTGCCATCGCCCTGTCGTTACAGCTTGGCAGCAAAGGCGACACAACGAAGAAGGCATCTTGAATCGCTGTGCGGATCGAAGCTGGACGTTTGACTGCCGTTGGCATTGTATGCTGCAAGTCAAGTAGGCTATCTACCTTGGACGTCCGCGCGCGGCGCGAATTTGATCGTCACTCATCTGGCATCACATCACAGAGCGACTCAGGCAATCGTCAACGAGCTCGAATCACGATCAGCTGACCGTGACAACTAGAGGAATGCTGACATGGCACTCAACCGTGATTTTCTGACCTCTGCACTTGGCCTACCACAAACCACTGCCTTTGTGTCTGAGAGACTGCAGCAAATCAGGATCGCACACCGTCTCGTCAGCTCGCACATCTTGAACGCCTTCTCTTGGCAATACTCAGGAGTCATTGGCCGCGACTGCCGGCTTCTCGTTGAGATACTACGCTCCAGGCGACCTCCGCAGATGCGATATGAAACGTCCAACCTCGCGAGGTAACACATCCCTCTGAAGCATTCCGCAGCCCTTCGATACAGCCGATCTTGCGTCCCTGGTCCGCTGCGCAGGCTATTCGCTCCAATGCGTTGGCGCTGCTACCCAATTCACGCCACCGCACCCCTGTAGACAGTAGTGATGACCAGCTGATGGCAGATGGTAGGATGATCCGAAAGTATTCAGCTCAGGAATATGTCATGCCTCAGAATCCTCTATTACAAATAGCTGTATGCTTGATGCTGACCTATGACACCAACCGCTGCCTGCTGATTGTCTTCCGGGTCTCCAGACACAGCCTTGTTCGCGCTTGGCATGTTGGAAGACCAAACTAGAACAGGCGGCGTTTGCAACAAATTTGGTGCAGGCCTACAGGTCTGCAAGATGCAAACCGGTGAGTATTCTTAAGTTCACGAATTTACGGCTAATGAAGCACCAACCTCCAGGGATGAAACAGGTGCACAATCACGCTCTATGCATATCGGAGTTTGATCGAAGGTGTCGAGTCGGCCTCAGGACCGATCACTCGTCCAAGCCGCCGTATCGGAAACCAACCATTTTCCCGCCTCCTGGCACCAAACGGTTGGTGGTCGGGACCGCCAAGCACACGATTTATCACGGCAAGAAATGCCACATTCCAGCATTTCCTACTTTGCGATAGTCCACATGCCACAGAGGTAGAAACCAACAACAAGCTTAGCGTATTGATCATCAATGTTGACCGACGATCGTTGCTGTGCGCCGCCGCATAGGCAGGCAGGACGATACAGCTGAGACTGAGTATGGCTGGCTACTAGCAGCAGGAAATAACCTATCATCGGAGTCTGAGCTCTCGATCGTCGCAGGTGCATTCGAGGCGCGAAGCAGAATGGCGCCGCCAATGGAGGCGCAAAGCTGGACGTTATTCGAAATCGCGTCTCAGAAGTTACATCAGCGCAGCGCGGAAGGTGGCGGTGGTCAAGATGCATTGGATCCAGTGACAGAACCTATACAGGCATCAGCAGGGAGCAGTACTTCTGTCTATATAGGCGTCGGTGCTGGAACCGGAGTTCTCATACTCGTCCTGGTCGGCGTTGTAGGAAGCTTGATCTGGCGCAAGCGTGCACAGCGCAGGCGTCGAGTGGCCGGGATTGACCACAATGGCACGCCGGTGCGTGGGCGACGGTCTGAGGAAGTCAGTGAGGTACCGCAACCAGTGAGTGCGGCACGCTTCAATTCACTGGTGCCACTTCATGCTCGAGCAGGCTGGGGCGCGTTGTCCTCGGATGAGACCGTATATCGGTCTGAGTCGGTCAGACGGCGAGACAGGAAGCGGGATTCCATCTCGATACCCCCAAAGATTAGGCAACGCACCATACCATTGCGAAAGATGAAGCATCTCTCCGCGATCATCGAAAGTCCGAGAAGCCGATCAGCGAAGTCGCCCTCTGCCGTCCAGCCGGACGTCATCATCAATGCAATAAGACCACCGAGTCCAGAGAAGTCAGAGAGACCGATGTTCGGAAGAACCATCACGAAGGTGCATCCGGCAGAACGAGACGCAGATGTTTTCACCGCACCCGGGAGCCCGAAGCCAGATGTCTTGCCCTCCTTCGCCATCCGCTCACCTAGTACGTACGGAGCAGCTATTGCGAACGATGATCGACAGAAGGCACCCAGATCAGCGTCTGTCGGCGTAATGCTGGGGCAATCATCTTCCACACTGGATTTGCACAGCAAGAGAGAACGGTCGCAAGTGCATCCTCGGTCTCTCAGTCTCGGTGCCCCTCCCGGATGCCCCCCATCAAGTCCGGTGCCGCCGTTACCAGAGCGCTCAATGCTCCGAGACATCCTCAGTGCCGGCAGTGATGATCGCCGACCGGTCTTGATCCCCCGACTCTCTTCTTCAAGCGGGCACTCGGCCGACAGCTCAGTGCTCGTTACCAGCCCGTTATTGACGGTGCGGGACGACGGCAGCAAGCAGCTTGGCTTACCCTCTCCATCGCCAACGGTTGAACAACTGGTAGCCGAGGATGAAGGAGCTCAATTGAAAACAGTGTCAGTCATGAACAGGCAGTGGCAGAATCCTCTTATCACAGGACCCAGACCCGCAGACGAGCCGCGACTAGACGAGAGCAGGTCTGGGTCTGCTCCAGCCCTTGTAAGACCGCGACTGGAGCGCAACCCGTGGAGTGTGCGCAGTAATATGGCCACCTACAGCACCGCCAGCGACCACCTGGATCAGCGACTTTCCGCAGCCAGCATTGGATCAGATGATGCGCACGAGCACATCAACAGGCTCTCCATCCCACAGATCGGTACAGCCGCACGTCTTAGTGTATCACGAGTGTCTTCGTCGAGCTCGATCCCCGGCATAAGCAACGCTGGCGTGCAAAAAGTCAAAGTCAGCACACCTCGCAAATCACCGCGGCACTCAACTGTATCAGTAGACGGTTCACCAGCCGAGCGCGAGAAGAAACCCGTCAGACCTCCGCTAGGGACATCAGCGACCACATCAGCGCTGCAATCGATATCGCACAACACAGTCTCCATGTATGGCACCCCAAGCAGACAGACCTCGAATTCCACGCAAAGCTCCACCAGAAGCGGCGACGGCGCCCCATTCCAGTGGGACCACAGCATGCCGTTGATGAAGCCGTCAGCTCTGAAAGGGAGCCCAAACGCGAAAGGCACCAAAGGTCATCGCCGGCAGAATTGCGTGCGCATCTCAACACTCACGCCACAGATCCTTGGCCCACCGCCGAGTCGACCGTCCAGCCTGGCACTCATGGATGGCATCGAGGAAGAGGAAGCCGAGGACTTCAGATCCGACGCTGAAGCCGGCCAACGATTCATTACCAGCCACCAAAATCGCCTATCGTTGCAGCGGCAACCCAGCGCGTCGTCCTTTTCGCAGCCCATTAATCCGCGCGTGCAGAATTTACGCGCATCGCTCACGGCTGACTCGCCGATATTGTCAGCATGGACAGCGTGGCACAATGAACAGAGCGAAAACAGGCGCGCAAGTGGTTTACCGAGCCAGCATTCCGATAGCCAGGTCTCCCAACTTTCCGTCCTGGACATGGCGAACCTTCCCGGTTCACGCCAGTCTTCAGTGTCAGCCCTCAGTATCCCGTCATTTCCCTCCCCAAGCCATGCACCCACTGCCGTGACCCCAAAATCAAGGGATGACGCTGCAGTGCCTGGGTTCGGTTTGCAGGGACCATCGACCGAAGCTGCGACGCTTCCAAGCTCCTGTCCGTCCGCCTTGTACGCGTCCTCTGACGGTGAGGATGAGCCCACAGATTTACCTTCTAGTCCTCCATTGCCGGTTAGTAAAACACAAGAGTACGATCCCGCTTGGCCAATGCTATACATTCCGAAGCGTGGCGCAAGAGAGTACGATCCGAACTCTCCAAGCTGGCCAGACAGTGCTGTTGAGGACAGCAATGATGACAGCAAGGCAGATAGAAGCTCAGCCTCATACTTTCCGTTCGCAGCACCGAGAGGTCTTGGTCATCGTCCCGGAAGCGTGATTGTCGACATAGAGGACGAATGCTTATCTCCATGTAGTCGGCCTTCAAGCACTTTTGGGCACGACGTGCCTGATTCGCCGCCATGCTCACCAAAGACTATACCACAGGGGTTTCGGGACCTGTTTGGAGGTACAGCACATACCTCCGCTGTACCCGTGTCATTAGAGCAGCGGCAAGAAGCCTTGAAGGAGCCCAGACTACGCAGGAGCCTGGAAAAGTTGACTTCTGCGAATGCGTCGGCGATAATGGCTACGATTCCTGAAATTCCGCCGAACGTTGGGTTCCCGTCTGCTGTGCCGATCTTACCTCCTCCTACAGCAGCCATCGACCCGCACGCTACAGCAGCCAGATCAACGGATAGAAGCAGAGCAATCAGCAGCGCGTCTGGGGGAGAATACCTGCGTCCAGCTTCCGGTCCACCAATAACCGGTCAGGCACCCACAGCGATCATGGTCGCACCACCTTCAAGCGCATCAGCGATCGACAGCAGCCCAATGCAGCCACCACCGTTAAAGATACACACGCGCGATGAGAGCAACGGCAGCTTCCGCAGCTCCATATCACCCCGAGGTCCTCGCTCTGAGCCGAGCAAGTCCGTTCTGAAGAACGCGATAGCCCTTCGCCGCATGAATTCCGATCTCGATCGCACGACTCGCTCGGAGCGTCGCTACACGCACTTGGCTCGCGAACCGAGCCCACTGCTCCCTTGGACAGCTAGCCCAGAGATCGATCCCAGCGAAGGCTTCAGTGATCTTTTCGACTTTGAGCTCGGTGACCGGAACCAGATAGAGGAGCACCAGACCTCTGCCGGCGCAGTAGCAGATAGCAGTAGCGACGCGTTGTATCGGGATGATGACTTTGCTCGCAGCACGCTGGACGAGATGGACTTCCGAGACCTCGACAGGACGATCGATGGCGCGCTCGCGGGCTTGCAGCATGGGCCTCCGAGTACCGCATCGTTGAAGAGTCGAACGAGCGTTGGATCTTGGGAGGAGGGAGAAAGATTCTGGGAGTCGCCCGGCACCGCGATTGACAACAAGGAGAATCGACGTCCGAGCGGTGCTGGGGCAGTAGAGTCTGAGCGCAATCCTAGCAGTCCAGTGGACAATCTGGCGGCATCCATGAGCGCGGGCTCGATGTGGAGAAGAGGACGCGCGGGCGGAGGGTATGAGTTCGGGGTTGGTGGGGAGAAGTCGAGGCCCAATAGCATTTTGCAGAAGCCGAGGAGCTTTTACGATTCAGATGGGTTCTTGAAGGCGGAGGGCTCGTTGTAATCTGGCGTGAGCCTTTTGGGCGCCGGGTCCGTACACTTCTGTTGTATGCGTCTTGAGATATATCCTGTAGTACAGGTATTCCTAACTGAGAACACATCTTGTTGCGCCTCTCATACGGTCAACTTTGTGTCTGAGTGTCGCAGCATGATCGTAGTGCGTCGGAGCCTAGCGCCATCCTTCCGCTTGCACAATGCGCTACCTCATGCAGTCCTTTGCCACTTCACATCTCCATCTGCCTCCCCGTCCACCAACTCCTCGGCACCTCTTCGCCGCCCTGCACCTCCACCCAAGCCACCATCCCCATTCGTCTCGGCTTCCTCTTCCGCACCCTCCATAACGGTCGCATCGTCTGGCATCCTCAGATGCCCATCCTCATCCAAGAAATGCGCCACGTTCTCACTCGTGATCCATCCCGTTGCACCGGGTGCTGTCTCATCGAATCCGCCTTCCTCTTCCTCATCTGGATCTGGATCAGGATTGAGCTCTTGACATGCTGAAATGGCATCGTATAGCTGTTTCACCTGGTCCACGTTGCTGCTCCCTGGTGCCGGTATCAGGCGGACTTGGAGGAAGTCGAGGTCCTCGTCAGCTGTATCTGCATCTGAGAGATTTAACTCCAACAAGACTGCGTTGCCTTGTTGTGCGTGTATTGTGATGGTGGGGTATGGTATCTGTATGCCGGCCTGGGTCGAGACTCGAAATAGCGTCAAGTGCCTGGATCCTACGGCGTCAGCTCTTGTTCGGTCACGAGCTCAAGTAGGCACCTGCTCTACCTCGAAGACACCCAGAACTCGACGTCGTTGACCGTGACTTCTTCGTCGCCGTCGCCGTCTTCCCCCGATCTGAGTCCCAGCGAGAAGTCACGGTGTCCATCGAGCTCAGTCCTGGACATCTTCACCCCGCCGGCATGCTGTAGGTGCAGCACCGGCGCTCCACCGAAAAATGTGCCAGGGGTCTGCTCTTGGTGTTCGTTCAGCGGGGTGAAGTCTTCGGTCCTGGGGCTTCTGGAGATGATTGCGTACGCCATTGCAACCAGCCCGTCAATGGTACAGCGTTGTCGTGTCGTCCAGAGCAACCTGCAAGAATAATGCGAGCACCCAAATATCGAAGCTCAAGCCCGCGCGCGAGTCATGCCGCCAACCTGAAACGTGCAGCTTCCCTGTTCGGAAGTGTTTCACAAGCTGGCCGTGGCCCATTGCTCATCTGGCCCATCTCACATGCATCTCCGTTCCAGCACCGCCCACACCGCACCAACCATGGTCCTCGAAGCCGGCTACCCCGACACAACCGGCTTCCGCAAAGTCGTCAAAGTCACGATCCTCGTAAAAAAGAAACCCGACATGACCGACCTCGACTTCATCACTCACTACAACCACAAGCACGCCCAACTAGCAGCCCCCATTCTCCAACGCCATAACGTCATCACCTACAGTCTTGTACGAAAACCCCCGTGTCGCCCAAAGCAGCCAAGTGAAGAAGGTAAGCTGAGTGAGTCATGTAGACGTACTGTCTGCAGCGAGATCGCACGATCATGGCCGATATGTTGCGGGGCAAGGGCGCGGAGATGTTGGGGTACGATGCGATTTGCACGTTTGTGTTCCGGGATTACAGGGATTTGGCGCGGTTCATGTATGATCCGGGGAGTAAGGAGTTGACGCCTGATCATGAGAACTTGTGAGTGGTTTCCCGTGTTTATCGCCGCTGGTGTGGCTGACACGGGTGTTTTCAGTATGGTGGAGGAAGAGATGAAGATGATGGTGGGAGATGAGTATATGGTTGTCGAAGAAGGTAAGAGGGTGGGATAGAAGCGCACGAGTCGACCACTGTGTTGGCGTTGCAGATGTTGATCTTTATCGATACTGACCATCTGATTTCGACTACACTAAAGCCACAGTAAGGAGCGTGTGGTGCATCTGCCGGGAATCTCCAGCAAAACTCATCAAGGTGAAGATCGCACCAGCCCTAAACTCCGACCAACCCCACAACCCTTATCCTCCCCTCTGCGTCTTGAGACGACCAAAAAGACCGCCACACCGCAGACCATCATAGTGTAAAACCCCTACTCCGTCTCACCAACCTCCCGCTTACCCGGAAACCCATCAATCCTCAGCCCAGGCTGACCGAGTCCATTGAAAAACCTCGCAATAGGAACACTCTGCCCCGCCCGCCCAAAATTCAACCTCTGCATAAGCCTAGAGATCGGGTCATTCCACTGCAGACCCCACCGGCTGTAGAGGTTCGGCTGGATGCCCGGGACACCCTGTCTCGAAAGCCGTTGGAAGAGATTCTGCACCGAGTCCTGGTACCCCAGGTTGAAGTTGCCCAGCATGCGCTCAAAGGGAGCGTTGGCAGGCAGACCGAGGCCGAAGAGGTTCTGGTCGACGTCAGGGTCGGCGATTGGCTTAGCGTCACGCTTGTGGTGGCCGTGGAAGTCGTCGTCGATGTTGATGTTGCCATTGCCGATGGCGTTCCCGAAACCAGGGAATTGTTGGGCGAAACGCTGGAGCTGTGGACACGGAGACGTTAGCTCACCAGACGTAGCCACTCGGACTGCAGATGCGATCTGCACATACCGGGCTTTGAGGAGAGAGACCCAATCTCTGGAGGCTGTGCATCGTCAGCATCTGCGTTGGGTTGAGCTCTTTCGATCAACGCTTACAGTGATGTCACCAAGTCTGTCGGCTGTAGGCCGAACTGAGAGATCTGGGTCTGCCAATTGAAGTTGGTGTAGAACCCATTGTTGCCCAGAGCGGAGAACCACTGTGATGATGTCAGTAGAGTCGTGCAACGTTTCGTCAGGCACTACTCACCTGCTGGATGCTTGGTCGGTCGGGTAGACCAAGAGGTTGGTACAGCTGCCGGATGGAGCTCTGAGGCTGGAGGCCCCATCGCTGCAACGGTTCCCATCCTGGAGCAGGAGCAGGAGCAGGAGCAGGAGCAGGAGCAGGAGCAGCGGCAGCGACTGCTGCAAGAGCCGTCATTATGTGTAGCAATTGCATTGTGACGGTATTGATGAGCAACGATCGATCGATCAGGAACGAGCGATAGACTTGGATAATTTTTCTGCGGAGACGGTCGTGTCTGGCGTTGGAGGCTGTAGAGGAATTGAGGTGCTGTTGGGAATGATGAAAGATGTATTCAAGCGCTGGGTGAGGCATTGCTTTATAGACGATCTGATGGTATAGCAATAGCATGGCTTGGCATTGCCATTGCTCGGCTCCAGCTTTCGCAAGGACCATGTCAGCCATAACCGCTGTCAAGTTTACAACCAGCCAAGAAATGCGGCTCACCCGTAACGTCTGGGCGTGGGCCTTCTCATTCTGCAAACTGGGTCGGTCGTCTGGTACCGGCGCAAGTGGCTATTCCCTGTGAAGACCCACTGAAAATTATATCTTTTTTGTTGGTCGTCGAGGTCTTGAGTGCAGCCAAGCACGTGCTTGGCAGAGATGCCACCTCTTGGACCGGCTGTTGCATTGCTGCTTGCATGATCAATGCATATCTCGCGAATGTCGGGCATCATGAATAGTATCAAGTGATATTAGTAAGATGGACAGACATCAAGAGAACGCCTTGCTCAGTGGCACAGTGCAAGGGTGACTGAGCTTGGCATCTGAACTTCAGGCAGATTCGGAAATCGTTCCAACTTTCTACAGCGCGTCGACGCGCCATTTGAGGCGTGCCTAGACGCGGCATAAGGCTGCACTCACCTTTGCAATCGACGAAAACGGGTACTCGAGCACAGCCTGGGAGTTCTCGTCCTTGCGCTGCTGGGGTTTGCACCAAAGCTGAGCCATCGATTGTCCGTTCGCTGCAGCCAAGTTGACCTCATGCGAGGGAACAGAGTAACCCAAGTTTCAACGCGTCAGCCAGTATTTTGAAGCGACCTGTGAGGAAATTGCTCGAGTCGTGACAGGATTTCACAACTTGCCCCACGGCCAAACTGTCGACAGTAAGAAACCCTCCCTAAGTTGCGGCTGCCAGCACATCAATAGAACGAGGATGTTGTTCGCCCTTCCCTCGCTAAGTTTAAGGTCACCCGTGGCACCTGTGCAATGCAATGGAACATCCAACTCAAACATCCCGCACTCGGCAAAATGAAATCGGCATTGTACCTGTCCGCAAGATATCGTCAGTGTTCCATGCCAGGCTCACCAAACGCCGTGGTCATCGCGCTATTGCCTAGCCTTTGCCATCAGCCATGGCGCAATCTGGACAACATCAAACGCAAGATTTGACCAGTAGCCCGCATCATGTAGCTAGCACCGCCAATGCAGGTACAGTGGACTGCAACCTAGCTCGTGGCTCCTTTTGCCTAAGCACAAGAACCTCAGCCAAACCAAGTCCTCAGGAACGCGTGTGCATCGAAAACGGAGAATTGCAATTTCCAAGAGCCACAACGCAGGAACAAGCTGCGTTTGCTTGCCATTCTGGGAGCCAATGCCAAGATTGAGGAGGCTCGGTGTGCATTCCATCAATGGCAAAGCTTTCCATGGCATCGCAGAAGCAAGTTTATCATGCTTGTGAGTGTAGCCAGGCGGTATTCAATTGCTGGTGAGCATCGGGGAAGCTTTGAAGTGATGGCGCAGCACTGCAATCCCGAGCTGCGGCCGAGACGGAACAGGAGCGACGGTGTAGAGTGCTCATCTAGTGTTCTTGTCAGAAGCGTGGAGGTCCGGCTGTACCTGGCTGTCATGCAAAGGCTCGGAGTCAAGATTCACTGCCGACCCTTGGAATCGAGATTCGGGCGCCAACCTGCAATTTTGGTCCGATCAGTGCAGGCGAAGCTCGCATCGGCCAAAGAATCTATGTAGAAATCGCTTGGTCATCTAAGCCTTCGGGCTGCAGGTCTTGTCAGCGGCAGTCAAGCGGACGCACTGATCGTGGATGCCGTGAACGGTGGCGACGGTCGTCTCGATCCTCATCTCGCCTTCTTCTTGGCGATCTGGAGCGAGAGCGGGATATTCTCCCTCGGTCTGAAGAACCCAGCCTTCAACATCAACTGCTGCACGGCATTGCCCAATCCGCAAGTCGTCATCCGCAATTTCTCACGGAGCTCAGGTTGGCTTAAGGTTGTGTCAAAGCTTCAGCATGGGTGTACCCTTGATCGGGAAGGCCAATCCAGCTTCCGGCCTCGCGTAATCGTGATGGATCCCGAGTGATCACGGAGCACGAGATGTCGCGAGGAGCTGATGACCGCGCTTGTGTGGGACTGCGTAAGTCCTCGAGGTTGGGACCGTGCTGTCTGCGAGATGGTCCCAGAGCCCGGAAGCGACGGCCTCGACGCAAATTCAGAAGCACATATTGAAGCGCGATTTGGCATTGATGCTTACAAGCCGAGCCACATCCTTGAAGAGGCTTCTTGACGGTGTCGGGAAGGAGCAGGCTGAGGTCTGAGGCGCAGTTGCCCTCTGAGAAGATGCTCGGAAAGGTCAGGTACTTGCTGACGGTACCACGACTACGTACGCTGTGCCAGAAACTACGCTGGGCCCCCTTTGCGCCTATGAGAAAAATCCTCCAAGCGCTTCCTGTGATTGCCATCCTCTTCTTCCGACCTCCGATTGCATCATCATCTCAATCGAGTCCGGAAACCTCATCACCCACCCCCCACCCTCCAAACCCTGCCTCTCCCTCTTATCATGCCACCCCACACGCCCATCCCAGCCAAACCCACTTACACCTGCCTGTAAATCCGCCTCATCGACGGACTAATACATCGCCAAACGATGCAACTCCCTCGAAACTCCCTTGTCCCGCAAGAAAATCCGGCGGCAGCGCTGCAACGCCTCATGTTTCTTCCAAGCGCGCCTCGAGACTTCCCTCCACAGCTGCCCGAATTGCTGGTATTGGGAATGCTCGAAGTCCTTGCGATTGTAGATGTAGTCTTTGGCGAAGTCGTCGAAGGCGCTCTGGAATGGGGATGGAGGGATGTAGTGGAAGTTCCACATTTGGATCGGTGCAGGTGCGTCTTCCATTATGATGTTGGGGTTGGCACCTGCCGTGTTGGTGTTGCTTGGTGGTGGCTGCTCTTGTAGTGTGGTGGCTGGTGGCTGTTGCAATCGTTGGCTTCGTAGCACTTGACTCTTGAGTACGGCTGTGCTGTATGCAGATGGAGAAGGAAGGAGGAAGGAAGGAAGAGTTGGAATGAGGCAAACACTTTTACCCTCCCTCGGGCTGCTCTGTCTGCAAGTGACTTTCCGCTAGTGATGACCCAATTTTTTACGAGAGCCTGCATTGTTGCGATACTGCTTGGCTCCTCAAGAGAAAAAGCCGTGAGTCAGCACATCTGGCCAGAATGCTTACGCAGCCGCTCATTGAATCGAGGACCTGCTAATACTGCTCATCTCGTACGCGATAATCGAGCTAAAGAAACCACTGTAGGTAAACATTAATCGCGTTATGCTTACCGACTCGACAGGCATCGACGATTGGCACCGACACCGACCTTGGACCACGAAATGACAAAGACTCCTGTTAAACGGAGGCGAAGACTCCAGCTAGCAGACAGCACTTGCTGGGAACGGTTAACCGAAGAGAGGAGTCGCTGTCTATGGCGCCTCCGTGCCCACGGCGACATGAGAGCCGTGCCAGAAGGGAGCGTGCATCGACTCCCGCGACCTCGGACGATCCTGGAAACCTTCGGGAAAGCACCTCGAGCGCCTCTTCGTGCACGCTGACTGGCGACGGCGACGACCACGGCGAGTGCCACCACGCCAGCCCTGACTCTCCCCAGCACCTCAAGTCAGCGCAAGCTCCCAGTGCATTCCGAGGCCGAGAACGCCATCTGTCACGACCACCGAGCCAGGCACTCCATCGTACACCCGGACGATCCTGGACACCAGGTCGCCTCCCTTCAGCAGAGGATTTAACAGCTCCACATGTGTCTGGCACGACTCGTCGACGAAGGCGCGCCGACCGACGAGGCGACGGTCGTGGCCTGTCTCTTCGAGACTGTCATCGCCAGGCCGATCCAGTGACCTCGCGAGTTGGGTTGAGAGTATCGACAGCTCATGATGGCGAGGGCGAGGCGGGTGAACGAGAAAGTGGCGCTGACGGCGCAGATCAATGAGGACGGAAAGTGTACGATCGTAGATTGTTGATGGTTAGATTGGCGCATGAGTCAATCGGGTTTGTGGTCATCTTTGGTAGCGTTAGACGTCTCTCAGTGCGGTATCCGCTTTGCCGGAGCAGAAGTCAAAATACTGTACACATCGCCTCCAGCAAAGGGCCTCTATGCCGCCGCCTCCGCCACAGCACCCTCCTCCAGCTTTCCCGTACTCCTCATCTCCCCATTCAAACTGAACCCCGGCCCATTCGTCGAGCTCAACACCACCTCATGAATCTCCTTCGCAATCCTATCACTCAACCCTGCGACATCCCTCTTGATCCTCTCCACGAACGCCTTGATGTTCGCCTGCAACTCCTCCGGCTCGAACGCCAACTGCCCCACATGCATTCTGACTACCCCCAACCTCTCCCGATACTCACTCGCGCCCACCATCTCCCCCAGGGTCGCCCGCACATCCTTCACCACCGTCCCGGTCTTCACGCTCGGCATCAAGCCCCTCGGTCCCAGTATCCTCGCCACGCCGGACTTGGCGAGTCTGGGGAGGGAGTCGGCGTGGCAGATGCAGCGGTCGAAGTCGATGCGGCCGGACTTTACGGCGTCGAAAATTTCGTCTTCGCCGACGAGGGAGGCGCCGGCGGCTTGGGCGGCTTGGGCGGCGGGGCTGTCGGGAGGCGCGATGACGGCGATTCGGAGGTCGGTTTTGACTGGGTGGGGGAGGCGCATACGATTGCGGACGACAGGGCCGTTTTTGAGGGTTTTGAAGCGCAGGTGGATTTCGTATTTGCTGCTGGTAGGCGGGCGGCCGACTTCTGCGGCGCGGAGGTATCTGTTGACTACCGTTAATAACATGGCGATCGAGGGGTATGTATTATTGCGTGACATGCCTCATGGCGTCTACTAGGCTGAATTGCATCGCTTGTCTAAGATCGGGCGTCTTGAAAGTTGTGCGCTGTCTCTTGCGTTTTGCGGTAGCACTGTTAGCTGCATCCTTGCGCTTGTTTCTCGCGGCACTGGCGGATGCGACGGCGGTGCGGATGGATAGTTGATTGAAGGGAGATTCTATGGCGAGAGTCGGGCGGGAGGAGCGGAGGAGCCTGGTGGTGGTGGAGGTGGTGATGGCGGCGGTGGATGCGCGGCAGAGGCAGGAGGGACAATAGTGGGCTGGAGTGGCCATGTCTGCCAGAGGGGGAAGGGGACGGTCGAGAATGTGGTAGTCCAATGCGCGGTGGAGTGCTCGACGCGGAGGTGCAGGTGCGACGCGGCTCAATTAGAGTTTAGCGAGTGTCGGCTGCAAACTCTCAGCTGACGGGAAGCTGACGGGAAGATGATCAGCATGACCTGCACCTCCATGATTCATTGTCATTCTGGGACTTCCAGGTTGCCATGTCGACACGACGGAGCACATGATGTCGCTCCGCCCTCACACAGTTCTATTCTCAGACCGCCAAGGCCTGCGACAGCCGCCATCGCAATCGAGAGCGGGACATCCTGGTCCTGCATCAATACGGAAGGCATGTCCTTCGAGGCGCTCCTGCCTCAACAGGGCGATCAACCTTGCGCAACGCGAGCTTGGCGCTCTCTTCAATGGACCCGGGCTGTCCATTGCAGGAGATACGACTGACTGACTTTCCTGCCCGGCCCTGCTCGGCAGACTGTACGACGCCGGCCGACCACTACTCTCTCCTCAGAGAACTCATTCGTGTATATAGCGCCCGCTCTCCACCGTCGCTACTGCCAAGACTTTCGTGTCTCTCATCGCGATTTGACGGCACGTGCCTGCCTTACCATGCCTTCTTCCTTCGCCATCTCAGTCTTCTGCTTTCTTGTTCGTCTTGTTGCCGCACAGTCGGAACGCGAACTTCTGCTCAGAGCGCAGTTGTTTCAGCTGAAGGGCGCACCCGATGTCAATAATGTCAAGCTCAACTGGGGCTTTGTCGACCCGGCCTCCTACACGATATACAGGAGCACAACAAGTGGTGAGTCCAGCCCCATGTCCACGTCCACCACCACTGGCGACACTTGGGACGACTACGACCTCGCAGTCGGCACCACCTACTTCTACAAGGTCAGAGACTCTGTCTCCGGCCGCGAGTCCAACGAAGTCTCCGTCACGCCATTCACTCCCAAGGCCAATTACCGCTCGTACAAGAACACGGAGCCGTCCAAATTGCTCGTCAAAGGCTCGATCAAGAAGGGCGACGTCTACTATCGTTACCGCGTCGCCACCGCGCCCGATGGCTCCTTCACAATAGTGGAATCCACTTCCACCGACGGCTACAACTTTACCGGCGACACCGTCGTCCTCGACTCGGCAGTCATCTGCGCCGCAATCAAAGAGCCTTGCCATCTCGAGCGGGACACCTATCACCTACATCCCACCACCGGCAAGGTAGTCATGTGGGCGCACTTCGAAAGGAGGGCCAATTATGGCCTGGGCCAAGCCGCCAGCGCGAGCGGCATCCCCGGCTCCGGCCCCTGGGTCTTCCACGGAAACGGTCGCCCCCTCGGCCACGACTCGCGCGACTGCGCCTTCTTCGTCGACGACGACCCTCAAAACACCGCCTACTTCATCTCTACCACCGACGTCAACACCAACATGAACATCTACAAGCTCTCCCCAGACTGGACTCAAATCGACTCCCTGGCCGTCACCGTATTGAGGGACTATCACCGCGAAGCGCCTTCCATGATAAAACACAACGGGAACTACTTCCTCTTTACCTCCCGCGCCTCCGGCTGGTACCCCTCGACTCCCATCTACATATCCTCCCCCAACATTGCTTCCGGCTGGAGCGTGACCCACTTCGCCGGCAACGACGCGACCTGGGCGGCGCAGTCCGGCGGCGTCCAGAAAGTCGGGAGTCAGTACGTCATGATGGCGGACCGATGGGGCGGGCAATGGGATCCCCCCTCGCCGCCGAACCGGGAGATCGCGCTCCCGTTGTCCTTTGCGGCGACGCGGGGCGAGATCACGTACTACAATTGGTATCCGGAGGTCATGTACCTGGAGGAGGGCGTCCCGGAAGGGCAAAATGTGTACGGGATCCAGGCCGCCAAGATCCTCTCTCGCGGGAAGAAAGTGACATCCACGCCCCCACCGGATCCGAACTCGCCAATCGCGCTTGCGGTCGATGGCACAGACGACGGGCCGGAGTCGTACTTCAAACCTAAGGCTGTGCCATTTACGCTGGAAGTGGATTTGGAGCAAGAGTATAGAATTACGTCGGTGGATCTGTCGCCGTATTTCATGGCGGGGAGTGAGACGTATTATCAGTATACCGTTGTGGGGAGGGGAGCGGCGGCGGGGGCGCCGGAACACGTGTTGGCGGATCAGATGAAGAATACGGTCACGGGCTTTGTGAGTAGTCCTGTGACTGCACCAGATAAGTACAGGTTCGTGAGCATTAAAGTGGAGAAGGTTATCAATACGAATAATGGGCATGACGCGGATGTATTTAGGGGGGTGGTGGAGATGACGGTTATGGGGGTTTAGATTCTTGGGATTTCTTAGCTATAGTGATGTTCTGATGAGCGTTACGAGCGGGTGTCGTGATTTGGAGGTATGTCGTGGGACAGAGGTCGAGATTGCGCTGTGTCGGAAGGGCAGGAGCGTAGGTACGGAAGTAGTGTTGAGTTGGGCGGTGAGGTCAGCAGACGTATAGGTGAGCGTGATATGGATCACGTGCAGCAAGTGCAGATTTGAGCAATGCTTACTAAAATGAAGCGAAATCCTCCCCGTCGTCTGTCCTGGTTTTTCAATTACAACCTTGCCAGGCCGAAAAATGCCATGAGAGCACGTGCAGTGGGTGGAGTGCAAGTATGCAGAAGCATTTTGTCGTGGAAGGCCGTCTTGAAGCTCGATCTTAGGTGCAACGACGTATCGGGGTGCTGAATCCCGTGGCTCTAGCGCACAACAGCCCGTCGAGACAGCGTATGGCTGCCGAAAGACGCTGCAGATCGAGGCTACGAGTTGCTGCCGAAAGCTGCTGCAGATCGAGGCTCCGAGTTTCTGCCCGGTCGATCTGCCCTGGGTTTTCAGGTACCTGTGGAGGTGCCTGTCGTTGGCATTGGCTTGCTGACTCACACGAGGACTCGGACTACAAGCGAGCCCGTATGTATGCACCATTCATTTTGTGCCAAGGGCGATAGCGGTGTAGACGTGCCGTTGTCTGCCTGCACGACTTGACCGCCTCTCTGATGCAAATCAGTCGTTGGAACAATTCTCTGGATCTTCTCGGGCTGGCTGAGCTTTGTTTTCTCGGCTCAGCTGCGTTGCAAAGTCAACCGTAGATTGAGACTTATGCTCGATCAGAAGCGGAATCGCACTCTGTCAATGCTGGAAGGGTCTCGATTGCTAGGCTCGATCACCGATTCTGTCGCCATGATACCACCTGATGGTTCCCGTTATGTGTCATCGCAACAGTCCCGCCTCGAATGTTCTTCCAGTATGTCCACGGCGGTACAAGTGGATTGACTGCATGTAGGGTGCCAGTGCATCCTAGAGATGTTGCATTCCATTATTGTGCACACGACATGGCACTAGGTTAACGAAGTGGATCGCCTCGTACTTGCCACAGTCTCGCAAAGCCCGACAAAGAGAGCCCTGGCCCGCTCAGCCACGGCTAGCTAACGTCACGACGACGTCAAGTCGAGGCGTGATCCAAGAGGATTGAACAAGGTTTGGCATGTTGGTGTTGACTGTCATAAAAGATGGAGAAGGAGAATCTAATCTACAGAGAAACTCGGAAGGCTGTTGTAATCGAGGCTTACGTAACCGGCGGAACTGCTTGTCCCACTGATTGGACGGATATTTGGCGGCAGAGCTGCTGGGCATGTAGTACATAGTCGTCATGATGCGATCCCGCGCGGTCATGCGATTTTTATGAGGTGCAATGGCGTGCTACCTCCGAGGTAAGTGCTTCTTACCTCAGTGCTGCCCAAGCGCACTTCGTATTTGAGTCCATGTCGAAGTGGTGGCAACCTGTGGAGCATGTGATGATTGTCAGAAGCTAGCAACAGGAAGGTGGTAGTCTTACTTGTTACTGCGCTGCCCGCTTTGTGTGCTTGGCGTCGATAGTCATATCAGCATGCCGAGCGTTCGGAATGACAGAAGCACACCTGGCGCGGTATCATTGAAGGCCAAAGCATTAGAACGTGCCTGGCTTCCGGGTACATGAGCGAGGTTGTATGCTTCCAATTGAGCTGTGCCAAACAAAATGCCGTCTGAATGACCGCTAAAAACGTTGCCCGATCCGTCAAGTGTTACCTTCATCCTTCGACGGCGGGAACTTCTCGAGTCCCTAGTTGAGCGGCAAAATTCTTACAAGTAGTATGCCTGTGACTTGATCAT
Organism: Teratosphaeria epicoccoides; assembly: GCA_021401465.1. Classification (NCBI taxonomy): domain Eukaryota; kingdom Fungi; phylum Ascomycota; class Dothideomycetes; order Mycosphaerellales; family Teratosphaeriaceae; genus Teratosphaeria; species Teratosphaeria epicoccoides. The sequence continues at coordinate 75,146 of JADDMT010000038.1, forward strand.
TCCCAAAACCAGCATGCATTCTGCTGTCCCTTCGTCCTGAAGGCTATGACGACATTCAATTAGTTAGACTGAAGTGCTCAAAGGACTCTTCCCTAGCATACGGTTGAGCTGAGCAAAACGTTTTGTGTTTCTCACCCGTCAGCATCGTGAAGTCAAGCCAGTAGCCCTTCCTTGGCAGCATCGCCTCATTTCTGCTACTCTCTAGATGACTTGCTGGTGTCAATCACGTGATGATGTTTTATGAGACTCTGTTCCACGCACGTGTGTCTGCACGTCGACCTGATGGGAGGCGGAAATGGCGTGCCCTTTCTGATGCTTTGGCATGGACATACGGATGGGTCTGCGGCGACTGCATTTGGCCCAAGGAGCATAGGTTCGCCTTGTCTCGGTGCTTCTGGCTTGTTTCAGGCTTGGGAGACATCACGGAGAAGCTGGAGATGCCGTGTATTCAAGAGGGGGGTTTGCACTTGATGTGTCAGCGACGGCTCGCCCTGTGGCTCAGTGTGTACAGATGTACCTGATGCTAGAAGTCGCGTGATGCACGCAACCAAGTCAGAGGGAGCACGTGCGGTACGAATGCCGAGGAGCCCGCATGTCACATCATCACATGTGCCGGCTGACGCTTCCATCGTAAGGCGCCAACAACTTTATGCGCATGCGGGCTGCTGTTGGCTGCGATTAAATGGTGTCGACGCTCGGCTGGTGTCCCATTTGGTCATCATGGTTCGCAGGAGACTGGCACATCCACGTCTCACACACATAGGTCGCTCAAGCTGCACGTGTGTGCAGGGGAAGTAGACGTCCTTCGTCGGTCAAGCGGCCAGCAATGTCATGGGCTACTGCAAGGTCCTGAGTCACCGTATGCTTGATGAGACTCGTTCGAGATTGCCAAGGAGCTAGAGTTCGTAGAAGCCCGAGAGTCTCGACGAATCGTTGAGGCTGTTGTCGGGCAGTATGATCAGGATGAGGAGACCTGAGTGTTGGTGGTACTCCGCTGATAAGATCGGCCAACGAATAGTGGCGCAAACTGGAAACGCCATCCTCCCCGCTTCTCGGAGGGGCGTCATTGTGCTCCGACGCTGATGAGGTGTTGTGCCGCCTCGCATGCAGGTCGTTGGCCGAGTACCCTTTGACTTCATCTATACCAGCTTGGAAAGACCACGTTTTCGCGCCATGTTGGTGCGACCAGAGAGGCGAGCCGGGCAAAGCTCACCGCTGCAGGGAGGGCTTTGTTCATTTCGCTTCAATTCTGACCTCCACCGAAGGCTTTCGAGGGAACAGACAACGCCATCTACTAGCTAATCAAATTTCACCGCCAACTTGCACCCGACACTGGCCTCGCCATCGATCCTCCTCACTTCCGTGTGGCGATATTTCCACCCGACGGATCTTGCATGTGCCATTGGGCTCAGCTTTTCCTTGTACACTTGAAGCCATCAGCTTGTTGACACGCAGCTGCAGCTTCACCACTAGATCGCGATCCCCTAGCCGGACAAGTGCCAAGCCCAAGTGTCTGATTCGAATGAATCAACGGGAACAGGCTGAGACGCTCCGCGGCCACCGCAAGACCAGTACCGACAGTTTGGGACTCGGAAGGCATCGCCCGATCCAAAGAAACAACTCAGCATCAAACCATCTTTATTCTGCACCACGTCCACCAAAAATTTTGGTCGGCACCGGAAACCCCACTACTGGCCTGGAATAGAGGGGCGTTCACTGCACGCTATCTGGACAGAGCGCATTACCGTTTTACCAGTTGCCAGTCCATACGTTGCTGTGCATTGCCGGCTACTTGAGTCAGATCCTTCCAAGCATCGTCCGCGCCGGTCCGCCAATTACCCATGCGGCATCTGTAATGACGACCAAGATCGTTGCAACTATCAACTCAACTGGAAGGCAGGCCGCCTCTTTCGTCCGCGCAGCCAGCGCTGTCGGCTGGCATGTTCGTGCACAGATCAGAAACCGAGAGGGTCTGGTAGCCGAAGAGCTCGACGGACTGCCCAATGTCGAACTCATTGAAGGCGATCTGACCGGCGTTGATCGACCGCACATCTTGCGTCGACTGTTCGCTGGCGCAAAGATTGCCTTCGTGAACACCACACACTGGGGCGATGAAGTTGCCATTGGCAAGGCGTGCGCTGACTCTGCCAAGAAGGCAGGTGTCTCCCATTTGATCTACTCGAGCATGCCTGATCACTCGACCTTCGATCAACGATGGAGAGCGTTACCCATGTGGGCGTCGAAATTCGCGGTGGAGAATTACATACGGCAGCTTGGCATACCGGCTACTTTCGTCTATACGGGCATCTACAACAACAACTTCACCTCACTGCCGTATCCATTGTTCCAGATGGAACTGCAGGACGACCACAGCTTCGTCTGGCAAGCACCTTTTCACCCCGATGAGCCTCTTCCATGGCTTGACGCCGAGCATGACGTTGGTCCTGCGTTGTTGCAGATATTCAAGATGGGGCCAAATCACTGGAAAGGTCAAAGGTAGCTTCATTCTTCATATTGTCAATGTAATTGGATAAGCTACTGATGAACCACACAGAGTCACGCTTGCATTCGAGAAGCTGACACCCGTGCAATGCTGCGCACGATTCGCACGCGGCGTCGGACGGACAGTCAACTACGTCCACGGTCCGATCAAGATCCACGTATCCATACCGAGTGGATATCGCGAACAGCTTGAGGCCCTTCAAGAGACACTCGGCGACAAGCGCGCGCCATACTTTGGACCTGGCCTGGAGTACCCACAAGAGGGTCGCAGCATTTGGGAAGGCTACCGTGGGATCGAAGAGTACGCCCGAGAAGTCTTCCCCATCGAAGAACACGCGAACGGGTTGCGATGGATGGAAGAGGAAGGCGCCACGACCCCGATGGAGGTGGAAGACCGTCTCAATGGAAGTGCCGAGCCCAGTGTAGCTGGCTCGCGACCCATGACGCCGGCAGGCATGCCCATGCCTTTGCACGTCACTGGCGCATACACCCCGAGGTCGCATCCGGAAGGACTGGAAGACAACTTCTTCGTCGGGAGTGTTTAGGTTTCGGCGGGTTTTGGTCGGCATTTGGAGCTACCACGCATTTCGGGACAGTACGGGGCTGGGTTGCATGCAGGCGTATTTGATTTGAAAATTTGGTGAGATTTGCAGAGAATTGGCGTTGGGAACTTGGCAGCGGCATGGCGGGAGAAAAAGTGGGCAGGCATGCCGGAGATGCAGTCACGGCACGTTAGAAAAGTTCTGCGCATGAAATACGAAGGCTCGCTTTGACAGGGCCAGACAGTGTCTCGAAAGGATTCCGTTACTTTAGGTCGAATCAAGCCGCGGGCTGATGAAGCTGTCACATTTCTTGGGTGCCCAGGTTTCTTCCAAGGGATGCATCATACGTGGTGCGATATATTTACAGCTCCATTCGGCCGACACAATGTTCGCCGGACATTCATGATAGTCTATTACTAGTTCGGTCAACTACAGAATCTAGCATGGAAGCTTGCAATCTCTTCGTAGGATGATTGACAATGTGAGATGTCGTGACTCGATAACCGCAAGAGCCGTAGTGCTCTGATAATAGCATAGCGTCGACGAGGTCAGATTTGATCGCAAACATCGACTTATCTTGGTCTTCATCGCCCGCACCTATCTCCAGCTCCTCCCACGCCTGCTGGACAATCTGTCGCGATCGATCTGAGGGAGTGGCGCCTGCAGTGCTTTGATTGTTGGGCAACAGAGCAGGTATTGCGGTCGGAGCCAACGGGAAGGGCCCGACTGAACGCAGATGGTCCTTCCCTTGCTGGCCAAGACTCCGGTCCAGTCTGTTGTGGACGTCTTCCAAGATCGCAAGAAGGTGCTGACATAGCCATTGAATCTGCTTGTCATTGAATATCCGTAAGGAATAGTGGATTTCCACACTCAAATCTTCTGAACCTGGTGTCGCGACAATCACAAGGTCGGGTGTATCTCCCATAGCTGCTCGGCCCTCCAATCTGCAATCCAAGCCTCCCATGCGGAGTGAAGTGACCGTAGACTCGTGATTCTGGAACACTATCAGAGAGCCAAAGCGAGTGAAAGGGGGCCATGTTGTGCACTTCTTGATGATCTCTCGGAACCCGACGTGGTGGTACGGGATCCCATTGATTGCCTGGCTCTGGAGTTGCAACACGAGTGACGAAAGAGTCATCTCAGGCTCGACGCGTGCTCGTACCGGCAACAGATTCAAACATGGACCATCAACCTGGTCGATGTTCGCGAACCGTAGATTGCGGTTGGCACTGGTTTCGGCAAAGATCACGTCTGATTCGCCGAGTGCCTGATTAAGCACCCGAGCCCAGGCTGCTTTGACAAGAGTAGATAGAGTGCCGACGGACCCGGGCAAACGAGGCAGTGCCATGCGAATGTCCTTCCGGCTATCGATTGCATAGCCACGAATAGGTTGATTTGGCGTTGGTGGTACCAGATACGTCACTGAAGAGCCTCGTAGCAGGTCACTCCAGAAAATCATTCCTTCAGACCAATCGATTGATGAAACGTAAGATCTCCGCTCATGAAATGATGTTCCTTCAGACAGAGCGCAGCCATTATATGCAGCGCCGAGATCATGTATGACCATTGAAAGCGATACGGCATCATAGAGAGCGTGATGAATGTCGAGGTCCAGACGGTAACATAAATCCTCTGTGCCGGATGTACGAAAGCGTGGCAGGATGGACCCGTGACGAATCTCATTCGTTGCAATAGCAAATCCATCAGGCACGTCTCTGAGGATGATCTGATACAATATCGTGCTGTGCTGTACGAATACTGTGCGTAGAATCCCGTGCCGGCGCCTCACTTGTTCGCATGCGTTTCGCAGACGAACCATGTCAATTCCACCCGGAAACTCGATAGAGAAGTGGTTGAAATAGGCTTTACCTGGGAGTTGGCCTGCTGCCACTGCGAAGCTTTGCATGTCCGTCGTCTCAGCAACGCTCTCCACATTGCTCGACCGAAAATATGGTGTATCCTGAGCAAGCCGAGCAAGCCGAGATTGGATATCGTGGAGGCGCGTGGGACGATCTTGCTTAGCGCTGCCCAAGGACGCATGGTCGCTTTGTATGTTGAGTAGTATTGAGGCCATATCCGATAAGAGCGGAGCTTCAAATACCTCCTTGACCGTGATCGATATACCGTTCCTTCGAGCTGCGGCCACCAGTCGCATGGCTCGAATGGAGTTGCACCCACGAGCAAAGAAATCGTCGGTCGCACGAATTGAGTCTTTGGGGATGTGAAGCACGTCCGTCCAGAGTTGTTGCATGATGATCTCTCCGTCGTTCAAAGCACCACTTCTGGTTCCTGTTTCCGTAGTCGGAGACACTAGTGGGTGCAAGATATGGTTGTCTGATAGAAGGTCCCGGGCTGGGGCATTGTACAGGTCATGAAGCTTTCTGCGGTCCATCTTACCACTTGGCGTCAATGGCAGGCTCTTCAGATGCGCGAAGGTGTTCGGAATCATGTAACTGGGAAGCACAGAAGTAGCCTCTTGCTGAATTCGGTTGCACTCGTTGGTTAGCGGCGGAAGGACATCGTATTTGTTTATCAGACTCGCCGTTTTCCTGGACTCCCGAGTTGTAAAAAACGCAACGAGACTGGGTTCCACGCCAGGGTGGCTGCTCGAACATATCGGCTCGACGACCAGCTGCCAGTCTGGGTTGCAAATCCGTCTTAAGTGGCATTCTATTTCTTGCAGCTCAATGCGCAAGCTTCGCAATTTGATTTGTCTGTCTTTGCGGCCTTTATAAACGACAGACCCATCCTCCGTCTGGAAAACTATGTCCCCGGTTTTGTAAAAACGATCAGAGCGATTCAGAAATTCGAAATCTTTCACCCAGGCAGGTGATGATACAAACGCAGCCGCTGTTTGCTGGTGATCGTGAAGGTATCCTTGCGCAACAGTTGGGCCATCAATCAATAGTTCGCCAGTACTACCAACTGGTACAAGCTTGTTGTGGTCCGATGTACTAACGACCCAATAGCGGCATCCCAGCGGGCTGCAAATGTTATCAAAGCGCTGTCGAGATCCAATGCTCACATCAATGGAGCAGCTAGACCAGATTGCAGCTTCCGACGGACCGTAGAGGTTGATCAATCGGACTTGATCCCCCCATTGCTCCACAATCTCCTTGGTAATGGGTTCTCCGGCAGTGATCAACGTGCGGAGAGTAGGCACCCGTTGCGGGGAGAGAATACTCGCGACAGATGGCGTTATCAACGTGAGGTTGGACCGCATCCGGCCAATAGCCCCGGAGATGTCGTTCAACCTTTCACTCTCCGAAGGTACACACAAGCAAAGTGAGGAACACGTCCCTAATACCAATGTCGAAAACGAAATTGGAGAATTGGAACGTCCTCGTCTCTGCATTGACGCCGATGTTGCAGCGAGTGTGATAAGTACTGGTAGCTACACTCCCGTGAGAAACGACGACTCCCTTCGGTGTACCCGTTGATCCAGAAGTATAGATGATGTAGGCAGTGTTTGATGGCAGTGTGGTGGATGTTCGTACACCTTGTTGAGGCAAGGCAAGGATGCGGTTCAGGTCGACGGCAAGAACGGTCACGGCATCAGCCACGCATTCGACATCGCATGAAACGTTCGACGAGCTGAGTACGACGCTTGCTCCAGTGGCACGAATGATCGTCGCTATACGCTCTCTTGGCTGGGTTATATCCATCGGCACCAAGATTCCACCAGCTTTGAGAACTCCAATGATCCCAATTACTGCGGCAGATGACTTTTCGAGAAAAATTGGCACTACGGTTCCCAGCTTTACCCCGTTTTCTATAAGTTTAGCTGCCAATCGATCGGATAGATCGTCAAGTTGCTGATAGCTGAGTTTACCGTCCCAACTCTCCACGGCCGGGGCATGCGGCAACTGATGTGCAATTTGGCGAACCTGATCGTGTATGCAGGTGTCTATTGAAATTGGGCGCTGAGCATTCCATTGCGACAAAAGCGACATGTCGTGACTACATAGAGTCTGAAGTCGGGAGACCTGGGAATTTTCATTGGAGCTGAGCTGAGATAAAGCAAGCGCAAATTGACGTGAAACCGTCTGAATTTGATCACGGGACATCACTCGTGAATCAAACGTGAACTCGACCTGGAGTTTCGCTGAGTCCCAAGTACATGTCGTTATGAGGGCTGCATGAGTCCTTTCGGGCCGCGGACGTCCCCTCATGATTGTGTCCAGATAGATGGATGGCGAGTTGTGAGACTCAAGATCGATATGTGTAATAAGGAGGTTTCGGAAACCACAGGCCAAGACGGCCTCCTCGCTCGCCGCCATAATGCATTCGGTACCAGCATGTATGAATGGTAGCATTTCAGCTTCAGCGTCCCGGAAATCGCGCAATAGCGATTGTGTCGTCGCTCCTGGTTGCACATCGAAGATAAATGGTACGACTGCACCTGCCGACCCGGCGATATCACGCAAGTCGGAGAATTGATGTTCGCGGCTGCTTGAAAGTATGCCGAAGAGAGAGCGACTACAGCCTGTGAGTCGAGATAGACACATCGCCCATGCACTCCGCAGAAAAGTGGTCGGCGCAGCTGCTCCAACGCCTGCCGGTGTATCGAGTTGTACCACTATCGAAACGAGCATGTTGAACGGAGCCGTAGTCATTAGTGGATCTGGGAAATTCGAAGCTTCATCAGCACCTCGAAGACGGGATCGCCAATAGCTCATCTGGTAGTCCGCTGGATATATTGATAGAGAATTGACGAAGGTCTGAAGCGAAAAGCACTTTGGCACAGGCCGAGAACGGCAAGCCGCTTCCAGAGACTCAGACACCAGTCGGAGGGTCCAGTCGTCGAAGATTGAATGATGCAGAGATACTACGACATGGTGCGCGGTGTGTACAAATCGAGACAGAGGCTGGCCATATCGCACGCCAACGCCTCGGTCACATTCCAGGTGATGGTCGAGGTCTTCCTGTGCTCGCCAACATGGCATCGAACTCAAAATCACCTGAAAGTCTCCCATTTCAGGCAGAGCCACGATCCGAGTACGTAAGGCTGGAACTGCAGCAGCAGTCGCATCCCAGGCTGCACGAAGTTCTTCGACTGAATGTCGAGATTCCGGCCCAATAATCACCTGCGTCAACTTTGGTTTAGGACCGGCAATCGACGCTTGCATGAGTTCGCCTTGAAATGGAGTGCAATGAAACATCTCATCGATCATGTGCTCGGCGACTCCACATTGTATTGCCGCTTTGCGCCGGGCCTGCTCCATAACGCCAGGTGAAGATTGTGGGATCGGCGACGTGCTTCTGGACATTTTGCTTACTAGTGAGGCAACGGTTTGCTCCTGGTCTTCAACAATGCGGCGAGTATTGCCCCAAATGTGGATACCATGAGCTCGCATGTCTGTGCGGAGACCTGGGCAGGTCGATGTTCGAGCCACGCCGTGAAGTCATTGGTGGAATAGCCAATCTATACCGCGATGGCATACTGCAGTGTACTGGTGAGTTTTGCACAGGGAGCGGAGGTCTTGGAATTACTTTACCTCTTGCAGATCCTCTAGAGCCAACAGTTGGAGTTCCAGGGCGTCAGAACTGACAATTTCTTCGGACCAATGCGGCACAATCGACATAGTTGTGTTAAAAAGCGAGTCCATCCTGATACCCACGGCATCACCCATCTCACCCAAAGAGTACGATGCATGCTCGAATCCACAGGTGAACTGATTTTTTGCCTGCGTCAGGAGTTCCATAATCGGTGTGCCCGGTGCCATGTCGTACCGGCAGATCAGCATGCTCAAAACTGGGCCCGGAGCGTCACGAGTTCCTTGCACTATTTCCCTTGTCGAGCAGATGCATCCAAAACAGGGCTGCCGCATCCCTGTGAACACATTGAGTGACATTGCCCAAGCAATCTGGGCGATGTTGGCTACAGTTATCCCTCCTGTAGCGCAGACATCTCGCAGTGCGCTGGCACTCCGGAATGGAACACCGATTTTCCTCACACTTGCGCTGGGGAGAGTCGCGGGTTTGCAGGGCAGTGATGGCACCAAACAGGGCCTAACACCGGAGAGAAACTGCTTCCAGTACAAGTCAGCAGAGCCACGTCGATGGTGCGTCCAGGCAATATATTTGGCAAATCCTGTGTGGTTCACTTGTATCTGGTGGCCTGCATATGCTTGCAACAGGTCTCCGAAAATTATTTGCAATGTTGTCGGGTCTATGAGAGCATGGCTGATGTCCAGCACAGCATAATAGCGTCCGAGTCTCTATCTCTAGCAAGTGCCAAACGATGCGCAGGTCTGCTAGCAGCGAATGAAGGTTTCCCGAAGCCTGCCCAGAATAGAGACGTGTCACCATGGAGACTCTCATCAATCGTCAGGACCCAAGGCTCTGCTCGCTCCAAAACAAGCTGCTGAAATCCGCCAGTATCACTAAGAGCATTCGTGAAGATGGTCCGCAGTATGGGGTGGGCTGCACAAACTGTATACCATGCACTGGTCAAATTCCCAGGATTCACGGGCTCCCGCTTGCTCCTCGACGTCAGCCTGACCACGACCCGGTTCATGTAAGTGCTTTCATCGCCCTTCATCTGGGCGAGAAGGATGCCCTCTTGTAATGGCGAGCAATTATATATGGCACCCACCGCTGACGTTACACCAATTCGTTCGAGTGCTTGGAGGACTGTGTGACTTCTGCTGTCAAGCTCTAGTGCGAGTGTGTCTGTCGAAATTTGCTCCTGAATCTGCTTCTGTGGTTGCGGAACAGATGTGCACTTCGCTGCCAGTATCGAGAGACACTCGTTCTGCAAAAGCTCAGCCATAGTGATTTTAATGCCTGATTTGCGGCACCTGCTTATCACGCGCATCGCGGCAATCGAATCTCCGCCCAGTCCAACAAACGAACTTTCACGACGGATGTCTGTCGGCGGTATGTCCAACACTGATGACCACACTGACTGTAAGAGTACCTCCTCTGGCGAAGTAGGCGTAGCGAGTGCTGCAGAGACTGGGCTTGTCTGCGGACCGAGCCTTGCAAGAGATAGGTCTCTGCCTTCCAACCATCTTGCGATTGACGTACGATCTAGCTTGTATGACTCGGTCCGCGGCATCTGAGCTACTACTACCCAGGCCGCTGGAATCATGTAATAAGGAAGCCTGGTCTTTATGTCATTGCGAATGGACTGGAGATGGTTGTTGATAGTCGCATGGTGGCTGGAGTGGAGTTCGTGCAAGATACCATCTCTTGGTAATCGTGCGTCTCTCAGCGATAAGACTGCTACCAGCTCTTGCAGACCCCCTGGAGAGTTCCGGACGGTTGCGAAGGCCTCCTGAACATCTGCATGGCTGGAAAGCACATGTTCCAGCTCGCCCAGTTCAAATCTCTGCCCGCGCAGCTTGACTTGACTGTCCCGCCTTGCGACAAAACATATTGTTCCATCAGGATAGTGCTTTCCCAAGTCTCCCGTACGATAGAGTCTTACACTATGTGGAAAACCAGGATGCCAAGTTGGTGAGACAGTGACGAAACTCTCTTGAGTCTTTACATTGTCATTCAGATACCCGGATGTCACGCCTGGTCCTTCGACGAGCAGCTCGCCGACACCACCAATGGGAACAAGCTTTGTGATGTCCTGTGGATCCACGATCCAAATGCGGCAGCCGACAGCCTTGCCAATATTGTCCGAGTAGCGAGATTGCGGCGTCAGCTCGCCCACCGAGCTGTAAATGGTCGCTTCACATGGGCCCCAGGCATGGAAAAAGCGCAACGCACTGCCCCATGTATCATGGGCATCACGTTGAATTGGCTCGCCTCCACAAACGAGCGTTTGTAAGGTCGGCATTTCGGCTGGACTGAGGGTGCGGAGCACTGTCGGGGTGAGAAAGGCCCAGTTGACTTTACGTGAATTGATGAAGTGGACCAGGTCCGCCTCGCGCTCGTCGTCAGATGGAATGCAAACACAACCGCCGAATGCCAAAGCTCCAAATATCTCTTTGATACTAGCATCCCAAACGTGCGCGGCAAATTGAAGGATCCGAACATCTGGGTCCCAGTGGACACGGTGGCCTATGTAGGTGAGCGCAGAGACCAAGTTTCTATGCGTCAGCACGACACCTTTGGGCACCCCAGACGAGCCGCTTGTGAAGATATAATAGGCCGCTTGTGATGGCGAGATCGTTGGCATGACCGTGTTTTCGGCGTCTAATCCTGCCAGAGTTTCGGCGCTCACGGTCAACACCACTGGTGCGAGGTCGACGCTGGCGCTATGCAGTGCGGAAGAAGTCAGCACGAGTCGCGCTCCAGTGAGAGATACAATGGCGCGTTTCCGGCTTTCTGGGTATGTTGGGTCCAGCGGCACGCATGCGCCACCAGCCATCAGAATGCCGAGAATCGTGACGACAGCCCATGCGGATTTTTCAAAAATGAACGGGATGGCATCGCCTGCCAACACTCCTCTGCGGAGTAGCTCACGAGCCAGCCGAGAAGAGTGTCTGTCGAGCAAACCATATGTCATGATTTGACCAGGGCCTTCGACCGCCGTGCTCTCGGTACATAAGCGAGCCTGTGTGTGGAACTTGATGTGCATGCACTCTTCAACCGCTGCCGGGGCTGTCTTGTTCCAATCCAGAAGTTCAATTCGATCAAGTGGGTTGAGGAGCTGTAATTGTTCCAGTGTAGTATCCTGGGGCGCTTCGACCAATTCTCCCAAAGTATGCTGGAATTGGTTCAACACGCGCTGCATTTGCATCTCGCAGAGAACGGCTGGGTCAAAATCCGCCTTGACCCATATGCCGTCGTCCACAATTACGCACGTAAGACATAGACCATATGGCTCCACGGAGCCGTAATGATCCAAAGATTGCGTGTCCAGCGTATGGTGGATTTGCAGCACGGTTTGGAACTCTAAGGCCATCTGTGCTTCTTCGCTGACAGCACGAATTCTGATCAAGCCCCACTGGAGAAGCCCGTGAATCTGAACTTCCCTTCGTTCACGAGCGCGTTTCTGGAGAACTTCTCTGACCATCATTCCGGGCAGTAGATCAACTTGCACAGGGACGGTGGCGATTGTGGGACCGAGGGTTGTATCGATGCCGTTGGGGACAGGCGAACGGCCGGAAAAGACGAATCCATATACAATACTGTCACTGTTGCTGTAAAGTAAACACACGCAGTCAAAGCCCATGCTGCCTCTATGAACGAAGGCATCTGAGCAGGGGACACTCTTGCACCAAGGCCGTTTACTGGCATCTCCCGGCAGAACGAACGAGATGTCTGCGACGACGTTCCTGGTTGGCTGGTTGGATATACGGTCGCGACTCGCTTGAATCGGCTTTTCCAGAATGCCGTGGCCTTGCTCTTATCGATTGCGGTGCAGTGCTCGACAAATTCCTTGAACGGGGCATGGATCCGGGGCGCCAGGCCGTTATAGATCATCGAGACGTCAGCAAGCAAAGCTTCTCGAGACCAATGGTCAGTGACGGCGTGGTGCATGCTTAGCAGCAGGCTTTTCCCAGTGATCTCTGATCGGGAGAGCGGTTCCCCTAAGTCGATGGGACTTGAGATCTCGCATTGGGAGGATGGAATACGATGCTCTTGGTGTGACTCCTTCAACACCACTTGAACCAGGCCGAGCTCGCGGTCATCAACAATTCGAGTGCGCAGTATGGCATTCAGTGCGACGACTTGATCAAGAGCGGCACGGTACCGCTTTACGTCAGTCGTTGCAGGAAGGGCGATGTTGAAAAGGTAGAGATATGCGCCCTTTTGCTTCATGGAGCCAGCGATCGTACCAAGCTGCATCGGTGTACAGGGGTAGACATCTTCAATCTGGTCTATCGACGTCTTACACGCCGTCGCGAGCTCCGCAAAGCGTGCGTTAGCCTTGTCAGTGGCCATACCGAACATCTCTCTTGCCTTCGATTCCTACTACCAAAAACAACATCAGAACAAAGGATCGAACCGCTCGCCGATATGGACTGCACCTTGCTTGTCCCACGTCGGACACTCCCGGGTGGGCTGATCGGAGGCCCATGTCATTGTAGTTCTTCCCCAATGGCACTGGACCTTGGGCTTGACGAGACGGGGCAGGCTGGGTGGTCTCGTTGGTGCGCTTGCACTGCCAAGACAAGACGACGTCTCACCGCCTGAACCAGCTCCTGTTCTGTGAATGACGCCTTTTCAAGGGCGTTGCTGGTGGTGCAGGACAAGACCTGAAGCGAGGGCGGTAGTTCTTGGATGTAGACCGGCAGATCGACGGCAGTGACCTGAACACCTTGATAACTGCTGAATCGGCTATGCACGCTGAGTCCTGTCGTACAAGGCGCTCACACGGGATCATGTAATGCGTCAGGTTCTTGCTGGATGATATTGTTGTTTTCCCTGGCTCGCGCGATCGGGGTGTGTTATGGACGGTATACCGTATCCCATCCTTCCAAACATAGCGAGTGCCCACATGTGAAGTGCCCCGCTGTTAGCCCCCGACCCCTTGGGACAGCACCCGATTTTCACTGCGGACAGCATCCATTCGTAAGATACATTATGATTGATTGACCCTAGTATGCCCTTACTCCCGCGGCGAGCGATTATCTTCTACCCTTCTCACTTTCTCGTTAGAAGCAGGATTCCTATTCTTCTCGCGAGCCTATATAAGCGCAATCATAAAGCGAGGAACGAGCTATCTACGCAAACAAGCCCCTAAGAGAATGTCCCCTAATTACTAATAAGCATTCGTGGAATTTTCGATTAAAGACTACGTCTAAACTTGATTGAATCTTAATGTCTCTTACAAATGTCGGCAGCGAATATCGGGTGCTGGCCAGAGGGCCAGCTTACTAAAGGGTCGGGGGCTGCTAGCGTGGTGTAGTAGGCTGAATGTGGCATGACCTCCTCGGCCAGTACGGGATTCGCCGCGGCTGAATCCATGTTCAGTCTCAACATGTGACTTCTGATTCTAGGCACATGGAGATTGACAGAGATCTAGACTCCATATTTCCCTGCCCACCACTCTGTTGCTAACCAAAGAAGAGATAGTTAGGGGAATTCCCACTCTTGCTTTTACTTGCTTGGTAGTGCTTCCTCGCTGGAGACCTCCCGATGGTCGATGAAAGCGCAGGATCGCCGGCAATGACAGCAATGGCAGTGAGAGGGGACCCTGACAGGAGTCTACAAGGTCAAGCAAGTTCCAAAGGGGGGCGCAGACTCGGGGCGGTGAGAAGCTCCAAAAGCACATTCTTGCCAGGACAAGGCAGCACGATAAGGCAGACGACATGAGTCTGATGGCGAGACAGATCTCTTACATAAGCGAGTACAAACATTGAATATCAGAGTGCCGACCAGGCAACCCCAGGTCTTCGCCCAAATACACGTACGTTGGAAATATCGTCTACGATCATCTACCTATCATGGCCGAGCCCGCGATCGCCGTCATAGGCTATGCTTACCGAGCTCCAGGCGTTGGACGAACCGGTCTATGGGACTTCTTGGCCGCAGCCAGATCTGCCTGGTCGCCGGTTCCTAGCAGCCGATTCAAGCAAGAAGTGTTCTACCACAAGGACTCGAACAAAGCAGGCTGTATCTCGTCTCAGGGTGCCCACTTTCTACCCGATGCTTTCAATGTCTATGCCTTCGACGCAGCGTTCTTCAATCTCAAGGCCGATGAAACCCGAGCGATGGACCCCCAGCATCGCCTCATCCTGGAATGTGCGATGGAAGCGGCCGAAAGTGCGGGCGTCAGACTGGATGACCTTGCTGGCCAAAGGATCGGAGTATTCGCCGCGAACGAAACTTCGGACTATGCATTTCACCAACTGGAAGACGTGCCCACCACCACGACCTACACAGCCATCGGGACGTCGGCTACAATGTTTGCCAATCGGTTGTCGTATTTCTTTGATCTTACCGGGCCGAGCTTTGCCGTGGATGCAGCCTGTGCTAGCAGCTCGCAAGCACTTCACCTCGCCTGTCAAAGCATTAAATTCGGCGACTGCGATGCCGCTTTCGTGGTGGGTGCGAAGGTGTTGATTAGCCCCAGTACGTGGAGCGCGCTGGACAGTCTGGGGTACGTCCGAAACTTGATCTTCGGCTCATATTTCTACGTATCTGACCCATCATAAGTGCACTTTCGGCAGAGGGTAAATGCTTTTCCTTTGACACAAGAGCATCGGGGTTTGGGCGAGGGGAGGGAGCTGCTTGCGTGATAATCCAGCGCTTAGATCATGCTATACAAGCAGATCGCCCAATTCGTTCGGTCATACGCAGCACGGCGTCCAACCATGGCGGCCGCACAAAAGGCATCACGATGCCGTCTCAAGCTGCTCAGGAAGAATTGCTCAATCGGGTGCATCGAGAGGTACACTTGAATCCGAACGAAACGGCATTCGTCGAAGTGGGTTACGCGGACTCGCTCAGGGTGATTTGGGCGTTGCTGACGAATGTCGTAGGCTCACGGCACGGGAACTCCGGCAGGGTAAGCTTAGACCGCGCGAGTGTATCTATAGGTATTGCTGACAGGTTAGCGATCCGATCGAGGGAAGCGCCATTGCAAGTGTGATGGCCAGCGCCCGAACGGAATCGATGCCTGTCTGCGTAGGCTCGTTAAAGTCAAACATCGGGTATGGTCGTGTGTTTATCTCAAGGTTTCACCAGGACTAACACGGACCGGATAGCCACCTAGAGAGTGTCAGCGGGCTGCTTGCTGTCATCAAAAGCACCATGATGATTGAGCGCAGTCTTCTGCTACCCAACGCATTGTTCGACAGCTTCAACAGAAACATCGTAGGAAAGGAGAAACTGCGAGTAAGCTGATCGTTCTATGCATCCGAGACGCCAACGCACTGAATTTCTGAAGGTCTTAGATACTGTGGAGCCGTGGCCTGAATACATGCCAAAGAGGGTGTGCATAGCCAACTATGGTGAGATAGCGTGTTCTCTTCCGCCGCGAAGCGTCTAACAATTTACAAGGGTTTGGCGGCAGTAATACTGCCATCATAATCGAAGGGTTGGCGGTCGACCTGGATGGAGCCGCAGATCCAGCGCCAGCAAGCCACACTGACCATTGTAGGGCCGACAATCCCACAGAAGACGGCGGTCCACGGGTCGAAAGCTGTGCTGAGCATGGCTTCACGGATCGACTGTTTGTTTTCTCAGCCAAGTCGCACCGTAGCCTGACCTCATACATGTGCTCCTTTGCACGATATCTGCGTAACGTCACGTCATCAAACAAGATGACTGATCGGATTGCCTTTACGCTCGGACAACGACGAACACACTTTTCCTACCGCTTCGCGATCACTGCTTCATCGTTGACATCCCTGCAGGCCCGAATGCCGTCAGGTTCTTTCGAGACAGGTCACAGCGGCTCGAAAGATGCAGCTATCGGGTTTCTATTCACAGGCCAAGGCGCACAGTACGTTGTAGTCTACTTCCACCTCGCATCGTCATATCTACTGACGTACTTTGCACAAAACATTGCATGCGCTGATTGAAATTGGTCCCCATTCGGCCCTCAAGAATCCCACAAAACAGATATTGCGCCACATCGCTCGAGAAGACGTGGTATACCTTTCTTCTCTTGTGAGAGACTCGGCTGCTGGAGGAGCACTCCTCGAGCTCGCTGGAAAGCTCTTCACATTAGGCGTCAATCTCGAATTCGGCAAAATCAACGACACTGACAATAGGAGAGTCGAAATAGTGACAGACCTGCCGGCGTATGAGTGGGACAGGGTGTCGCTCATGTGCATGCCTCGCATGGCTTTGCAAAAGCTCTATCATGGTCGGCCTTACCACCATCTTCTCGGATGGCAAAGTCCCTATAACGAAGGCTGTGAGCACTCATTCAGAAATGTATTCACTATTGACGAATTGCCTTGGATTCGAGACCATGTCGTTGCTGGAGACACTTTATTCCCCTTCACCGGTTACCTTGTGCTGGCTATTGAGGCGCTAAATGCGCTAAGCACGATAAGGCCATCCAGCATAATTGTGCATGAATGTCACATCAAGCGAGCTTTGAAGGTGGTCGAGGGCGAACGCGTTGACCTTACTACCAGACTCAAGCCTGCAGACTTGGGAACCGAATTGCACTGCTCGGTGACTTGGAGCTTTGAGATATTGTCTTGGTCGGAAGGACATGGTTGGAAATCCCATTGTCATGGCATGATCGAGCCAGAATCTACCAGCATGGCTATGACCTCTCAAAACCTGCTCGTGGCGGCCACTGTATTGAGTGACGACAAGCTCGATGAGCGTAGCGCGCAGCAGGAATATGCCGTCATCAACCAAAACGGCACAGTCTATGGACCTGCCTTCCAGACTATGGTCAGACTCTGGCAAGGCCATGGAGTGTCCGTGCACGAGGTTGAACAGCGCCCGATCCCAGTGTCAGGCGAATCTCCTGTCACTGGCGACCCACCAACTTTGGATGCTTTTCTCCATGGATACGGAATGCTTCTGAGGACGGGTCGGCATCGACCGATCTACGTGCCAACATATATTAGCCGCCTGCGCATCTCCAACAGTATCCCCGCCATCACCGGACAGATATTCACCACCGTGAGCCGCCATTTGCATCAGGATGAGAAGTCGGGCCTCATGCAAATGAGTAATGCTGTCTTTGCCACGATAAATGGCTGCAGGACACCCATTTTTGATCTGGACGCGATAACGTTGAAGGTTATTGCTCAACCACAGGAAGAGACTCTGGTGGACGTACCAGAGTGCCATTATTGGAAGAATGCTTTACATGCTCATCTTACGGACAGTCACGAGCTTGAAAAACTGCTCGTTGACGCAGAATTCGAACAAGACGAGCTTCAGCACCACCGTGACCTCAACAAGGTTGCCCTTCACTACATTACTCGTTCTTTGAAAGAAACGGCGGACCATGACTTTTCTGAGGCACCCCCTCACCTGGTTCGCTTTTTGCATTGGGCGCGAAGTCTTGTTCTGCCAAACCTTGTGGACGATCATGGTTCTTATGATGCCGCAGCGCTAATAGAACGTGTATCCAGCCATGACGCAGGAGGCAAAATGGTTTGTGCCGTTGGGGAGCAACTAACCGAGGTGCTGCACGGGCGTCTTGAGCCATTGGAGATCATGCTTCGAGACGGATTGCTCTGGAAGACCTATGAGGAAGATCCGGCGACCATTCGGAGTAGCCAGTCCTGTGCCAAATATGCTGGTATTCTGGCGGAAACGGACCCGAGAATGAACATCTTGGAGATAGGCGCTGGAACTGGACGTCAGAGGGGGCTTCTCGTCGAGAGGAAGCGGAATTCATGCTGACGGAGATTAGGAACAACGCTTGCAGTGCTTGAGGCCATGTCTCGTGGAATAGAGGAGGCACCAGCCTTCTTGCAATACAGTTTCACCGACATATCATCTGGATTTTTCGAAACCGCCCGCACAAAACTGGCCCGCTGGTCTAAACAGGTTGTGTATGGAAAGCTGGACATCAGTGAGGACCCTCGTGAGCAAGGCTTTGCTTCTGGTGCATACGACTTGGTCATCGCTGCTAATGTCTTGCATGCGACTGCAGACATCTCTGTAACTATGAAGAATGTGCGATCCCTGTTGAGGCCTGGAGGCAAGCTATTGCTGCTCGAAGTCGTCCGTCACGTGCCAGCATATCTACCATTCGCCTTACTTCCTGGCTGGTGGCTTCATGATGACGAGTATCGCTCGAGCGATGGGCCACTGCTCTCCGAGAAAGTGTGGTCAGATATCCTGGTGGACAATGGATTTTCTGGAATCGAGGGCTCCGCGCAGGACTACCCTGGTGCCCTCGCACTTGTCATGACGACGATGTGGTCTACAAGAATCGAAGACTTGGAGCCTAGTGTGCCTAGAAGTGCTGGCCCTGTCATAGTGTGCGGGCAGACCTCCAACGCGGAAGTCGCTTCTTTTGCCGAGTTGGTATCGGCTGAGATAGCAGTGCGCTTCAGTCTCACGACGGTGGTCAAACCTTTCTTGGAGCTCACTCCAAACAAGAATGAGTTCTGGATCTTCGTGGACCATCGGCAGAGCAATTTCCAGGAGTTGTCGCCGGTGTCATTCGATAACCTGAAGGTGCTTTGTCTGCAATCGGCAGGGTTATTATGGATCTCGCCGGAGAACGCAGGACCCGATGGAGCCGTCATCAAGGGTTTGCTGCACAGCTTGCGCCAGGAAGACACGTCGCGAAAACTGCTGCTGATAGAGGATGTTCCCCTTTCTCAGCAGAGCGTTCCAGCAATTATCAAAGTGGCGGAGAAAATGCTAGGTCACAATAGTGCCATGTGCAGGGACCAGGACTTGGTTTGGGAGAATGGCTTGATCTACGTACCTCGACTCCGACGATTACCAATGGCGAAAGAGATTTTGGCCACAGAAGCCGGCCCTCCGAGCAGAGAACTGCAGAACATATGGTCTTGCGGTCAATCGCTCGAGATGACAATGGATGCGGCAGGTGACCTGGACTCGATATATTTCCGCAGAAGCGATGCATTCGACGACGAGCTCGGAGACGACGAGCTTATTGTTCGGACGGAAGCTAGTGGGCTCAACTTTCGAGATCTCTTGCTCGTGTTGGGTTCCATGCCATGGTCAAATCCGGGTTTGGAGGGAGCCGGTGAAGTCGTTCGCACTGGAGTAAACGTACGAGACCTAAAGCCTGGCGATCGAGTTTTCTTCATCCCTCCTCGACAAGGTAGCTTTGCAAATTTTGTCCGGATCCCTTGTCTAAGTGCTCGAGCGATTCCCGAGAAGTTGAGCACGGTCGATGCCGCCACGATGCCTATTGCGTACAGCACCGCGATCCAGTGTCTCCTACGAATCGCCCGGCTGCAGAGAGACGAGACGGTTCTCATCCATGCTGCTTCCGGCGCAGTGGGCCAAGCATGCATTGTACTTGCACAACATCTAGGAGCTCGTGTGTTTGCCACTGCGGGCTCTCCCGAAAAGAGAGACTTCTTACACCAAGAGCACCACATCCCAAAGACACACATATTCTCCAGTCGCACCGCAGATTTCAGAGACGGAATATTGTGCGCAACCGACGGCCGGGGCGTGGACGTGATCGTCAATTGTCTCAGTGGCAAGCTCCTGAAAGAGACTTGGTCGCTGATCGCGGAATTTGGTCGTTTCGTGGAAATTGCTAAGAAGGACTTTGCCCAGAATACTTATCTAGGCATGCGGCACTTCGATCGCAACGTCACATTCAGCGGCCTTGATATCCGCCGGATCTTTCAGGATCCCACAGCTCTGGATGCGCTCCTGTCACAAATGACAGAACTGCTGCAGAGAGGAGTCATTACACCCATCCGCCCGGTCACTCAGATGCCCATCTCTCAAATAGTCGCTGGTATGCGCAGATTGCAATCAGGCTCGAGCTGGGGCAAAATCGTTATAACATTTGGTCCCGACGAGTGTGTCCTGGCAGAGCGTGGCTCATCATTGAAGCAGCCAGGGCAACGATTGCTAGCACCCGATGCGACATACGTGATCACTGGCGGCACAGGTGGCATCGGTCGTTCGATCGCTACTTGGATGATCAAGAAAGGAGCCCACCATATTGTGCTGCTTGGCCGGAGCGGACCCATGAATCCCGAAGTGGCAGAATTGTTGGAGCGATATGAAGGCACAGACACCCATCTGCGAGCAATTTCTTGTGATGTCGGTTCTCGTCCCGCTCTGGTCGGCGCTCTGGATAAATTACAAGATCTCCCGCCGGTGCGAGGTGTCGTCCATGGAGCTTTGTTTCTCCGCGTAAGGTCAAAATACCAAGGTCTTGCATTTTGTGGTGACTAACAGCTCCCAAACAGGACTCATTCTTGATGAATGCAACATACGATGACTGGCAGAAGATCACAGCACCCAAAATCAACGCAGCCTGGCACTTGCATGATTTGTTACCGAATCTGGATTTCTTCATTGCATTGTCATCTATGCAGGGACCCATCGGCCACGTCGGACAGTCCATTTACGCTGGGACTTCGACGTTCCTCGACGCCTTTACGCAGCATCGGCTCAGACTTGGACTCCCTGCCGTCTCTATTAGTCTTCCTGTGGTAGAAGGTGTTGGGTACGTGGCCGAGCGTGGGCTCACGGAGACGTTAAAAGGATCCGTCGGTCTCCGTTTGACAGAATCCCAAGTCCACACTCTCGTCGAAGCAGGCATTGTCGGACCCTCTTCCGGGTTGTTTCGCCAAGGCAAATTGATGGCCTTTTGCATGGATACCGGACCGCATGCTGCAGAGCTACCGTGGGCAGGCTTGAACTTCTGGGCCGCATTGCGGGTTGATGCCGACGATGCTAAGCAGCAAGAATGTGACTTGGCAGGAGATGCTCAGGTTGGCGGGACGTCAATCGATGTACTGAGCCTTCTCATTGAAAAAGTGGCAACGATAACCATGATGGATCATGAAGAAGTGAGTGCAGGGAAGAATCTGACTGAATACGGTCTGGACTCCTTGGTTGCTGTCGAGCTGCGAAGTTTCATTCGGCGGGGATTTGGCGTCGAAATGGCGTTGACACAGATTTTCGGTGCAGCGAATTTGCAAGAGTTGGCCGACAACATTCAGTCGCAGATGTGACTTATTGTTACAACCAGCAAGGGCCGTACAGCAGCTGCCATCTTTGGAGGAGTCACTAAGCCGGGAGCAGGAGGTCTAGATAGCTGGCCATCATCGACTTTGCCTTTGTCCGCCATTTGCAACAGACGAGTCTGTCGAGGTAACGTACCTGGGAAAAACGAAATCTTTTCGAAAGAAAAGTACCACGCCACTCCCCACCACAGCCTTGGGTACGCTGCGTCGTCCTCTTCTGGTGAAATTGTGTATGCGGCAGGGAAGGAACAAGAAACCCTGCCTTGACTATTTGTCTGATCCCCGTGGTCAGGACGTTGTTCCCACAAAATCCTGAAGCGCTGTATCTACATGCGCCATTCCACCCTCTTGACTCGTTGTGGCATACCCTCCCGCGGTTTCACCACCCCGATTTGAACTATGTCGCCGGCATTAATGCACCTTCAGTACAGCGGAATCGGAAGAGTTGCAGACTTACCTCGATACATTTTCTCACCGTCCACGTCCAATCTCCCGCCTCTGCGCCTCTTCTCCTTCGCATAAACACTCCCATCTTTCGAGATCTCATCCAGACTCTGCTGGTCAAGCACACACTCGAGCTCAAACGACCTGCAAGTCAGGGCCAGAACAATCTTAAGCTCAGCGAGGGCCAGATTCTGCCCTAGGCACGCCCAAGGGCCCTTCTCGAAGGCTCTGAAGGCCCCTTCGGGGACACGAGCACTGTTCTCCGGGAGAAACCGCGTGGGATCGAAGTCGTCAACTGTCGGGCCCCAGACGTTCTCGTTGTGGCCGACGCCATAATGGTTGATCCAGATCATAAGTCCTCCGACTGGGTATCTTTCGCCAGTCTTCGGATCAGTGACAAAGTCGTTGGGCCGGCCCTCACGCACTGTAGACGCGGGTGGAAATAGGCGCAAGGACTCTTTGATGACGCAGGTGGTATATTCGAGTTTGCTCAGGAAGTACGGTCTGTTCTTGATGGTTTCGGCTGTGGTGCAAACCGGGCCGAGTACCGTTTCATGTTCTTCCCGGATGCGCTGAAGGCAGCTAGGGTTTTCATACAGCAGATAAAGTGCGTAGCTGATCGCCACGGACGTGGTGTCGTAGCCAGCGAATATCATTGTGCGGAGCTGCGTGATTATGCTATCTCGGAGATGCTTGTCGAGACAGGGTCCGTTTCCGTCCAGTGCGTCCGAAACATTTGATACGCAATCATCTAGAGCGACGTCCAGGACACTGCGACTCTTGCGCCGCCGGCTCTCCGGATGCTTCCTACTCGCGAGACGCTGGTCAAGAATATTGCCGACATAGTTGTGCATGAAATGCGAGCCCCGCAGCCTCTTCCAAAGAGCGAGGGGCTTCAAAATGTTGATGAGGAGCGAAGGGTGCATTGGAAGATTGCATAGCTGCTCTCCAAGTGTCTGAACAAACACATGGCCTCTATGCAGCTGCGTGTCAAAATCCACATCCATCGTCACTTTACCGATGACATCGGCCGCAAATCTCATGGTCATAGCGTGCAGCCGGAAAATACGCTGCTGGTGTTTGGCGTGTTCGTCCAGCTTCATGGTGAAAGCAAGCGCGTAATCTACGATATCCGGAATTGCAGCAACGATTTGCTGGTTACTAAAGCTAGGGCTGAACATGGTTCTCCAGTGTCTCCATGCTGTATCATTGGCATTGATCATGTCACCCGGACCAAGCACGTATCTCACGAGGAAGCTCATGTAGGAGTGCTTGTTTGTACAGAGATCCACCGTGAGGTGCTGGCAGAGTGCCGGATCCATGACTATCAAGGTCGGCGGAGCAAAGGGCCAAAGGTCCTGCCAGAATGATAACTAGAGGGTCAGTGAAAGTCTCACACACAATATGCCCTCCTACCCATCGGCACTGACCAGGAACATGAAGTTTCCGAAGTTGTACTTCCTCCTTACTCGAGTCGGGCAAACTATAGCCATGTCAGGTCAACCGTTCATCCCAGCTGTGAGATCCTCATCTTAAGTTACTGTGCGGACTGGCTCCATACGGCAGTTCTTTCGCTGCATGGGCCAGAACCTTGAGGCTCCCGAGGCCCCATGAATGCGCCGGAGTAGGCTGACATTGCTGATCAGTGCCCCAGAATCTACAACACCGGCACCTTCCCTTACTTACAAGCCTACGGTGCTTTGCGCGCATCCTGAAGCCTTGCAGGACGAAGCGGGCCATGAAGGCGAACACCGCGACGTATGCAATCATCGGTAAGAGATCCATTTTGCTCGGGACGAAGGCGGAAGCACGTCGCGGACACAGTAGCATGGAGGAAGTCGACAGAAGAGCAATGGTGAGGTCCAGCTATGCAGACCTCCGGGAGGACTTGCTAGGGTATCTGTTGCGGATTAGAATCACAGCTGCCTTGATGCTGTACAACGTTTGGGCCTGCTGGCTAGTCCACCGCCATCGAGTGCGAATCGCTCGCCAGGGCGTGATCGGGGATCTACCGTGGAAAGCACAGCACCAAGGCTTGTCCACACTAGTGTGGATGCATGCACAGGCAGTCGCATGCGCCGGCAGTCACAGCTTGGCACAACCCCAGAAAGATCTATTGTGTCCTCTTCACCTTCCGAACCATCATATGCTAGACCTGGGGTATATCCTACAAAAAATATGATGCAAACGCCTCATGCTCCAGATCATACGCCCACGTCCGGTTTCCGAAGCTCGTAGACATACCTGTACGTCCACACCAGGGACTTCATCGATCCACGCCTTGACCAGATGCAACCAACCAGTTTAAAGTGACTTCCCACTTACTCCCCAGACCGATCGATGACGGGACCATCCCTCGCTGTCTCCTTTTCGACCTTACTCAATAAACTTCCCTGTGGAAACTGGCTCTGTTCGCGTAAGTCCAAGAACGGCCCTTTCGCGTGTGCGGCATCCGCATTTCCTCTGCCTTTATTCCCGCCGCCCCATCCCTTACCACCAGGAGCAAATAGACCTTGACCCGTGAACGCCGCATCCGGGTCATCGGATTCACGTCGTGCACTTGCCCTTGCCGCCGGCCTCGAGTTCGATCGCGCGCGATAGCGTGCCTCGTTCTGCTGGTAGGCGCCGTTCCGGCCGCGCCAGTCAGTGCTAGGAGGAACACCGATGGGGTCATCCGGAGTTGTAGCGCTCTCGATGAGGTTGCCTGGCTTGTCTGGGATGTGACCTTTGCCTTTCTTGAGGTGCTGCGGTGGTTCGCGATACTGCGGCGTCAGATCGACGAGTGGTTTGTTCGGCATCCGCCTCGAGCCGGATCGCTGAAGGTCGTTCGACTGATTACGGCCCAACTGGTTACGGACTGACTGGACACGGCGCGAGTCGCTTGCCTCGTGGACACGCGTGGATTTGTTGCGACGTGGACCGTCTATTGACTGCCTGCCGCCGTACTCCTCCTGCGTGGCAACGGGCCCATCATTGGGTAGATTTGGTCCAGTCGTCCAGGGAACCTGCCGCTGCCTTTCGCGTTCATCGACTTCGCGTTGCCGCTGAGAGTAGCTCTGACCAAGCAGACCAGTGACAGCAAATTCCTCCGGCCGGCTTTGGTCGAAAGACGTACGCTTCTGATCCATCGACGCTCGTCCTGCGAGCTTAACGAGTGGCTCATCATCGGCAAGTTGCGTTCGATTAGCCATTGCGACAGGTGGGTGTTGCTTCCGGCGGTTAGTACTAGCTTTGCGCTCGGGTAAAGAGACGCTCCTGCGTTCGCCTCCGCTGGTGGGAATGTCGTTCGCGGCCCGTGACCCGTCGAATTGATCCACATCAATCAATGGCTTGAAGGAGCCAAGCTGATAGTGTGATGAGAATGACTCTCCGACTTTGTGACCTTTCGCAAAAGAGCTGTCGCTGTTTTGATTCTTCTCCGCATCAGCCGCCCTCTTTTTCCGTCCCTCACCCATCACATTCACCAAATACCAGCTGCGCCAACTCTGAATGGCGTAGTGAAACGCATCCGACGTCTGCTTGTCGTTTGTGCAGTAAAAGTGAACGTAATCGCTGGTGCTTTCAAACATTGCTGTCTTCTGTTGTGACTTGATGGCATGGCAAAATCTCTTAGGCGGCTTCACTTTCTTTCTCAGCCTTTCTGGCGTTGCTTGGTAAATGTCAAAATCGCTCAAATGACAGACCGTGTCCTGGTTTTGCGGCTTATGCGGATCACGTTGCATGACGATCTGCCCGTCAGCCCTCAATGTGATGATTCGTTTGTCCCACTTGCCGGGCATCTGTGAGATTGACATCAGCCAACGGTTCTCGCCAGGTTGTTGTTGTGGCACGTTTGCGATGCTCAATTCGCTTTCGGAACTACCGGTTCTCGGGTCAACGAGCAAGAGGCTATTCTGGCGATCGTTATCCCAGCTGTTCATGATGTCGCGAATATGCTCATATCGACGGATCGAGCGCTGAACGCCGACGCTGCCAAAGTGCTCGACGAGTACAGCAGAGCGTACATCAATCGGCTCCGACATGCAATTCGCTGCACTCTTGATGAGGTCTGCTGCGGTGGTGTCTGGCGTGACGGGAAACATCGTCTTCGAACTGTTGCACTCAACCATGACCCTTCTGTCACCAGCGTTGACAGCCGACTTGGGTGCGTCTACTCCAGGTACGATCCCGCCAACCCCGCCTGCCTTGATCGTGGCTGGACCATCGTCAGCTCTAAGCGGTCGCGCCATGAGCTCTTTCTCGTGGTCCTTCACCGTCGGCTCTGGGCGTGCTCGCTTGAATAGACCAAAGCACCCTTTGGGCTCATCGTCGTTCAGGTACTTGGGCAGCTCGACAGCGCTTCTGGTAGCCTTGATGTGACTCGAGGCCGGCGGCCCGTCAATGCGCATAGCTTTGCCGACCGGCTTCGGCGGTGGGAAAAGCTCGCCGGTTGGTTCTGGTCCAGGCAAGGCCATTTGGGGGGCAGGTGATTGTCGCGTCGCGGGGGCTGGCTCAGCATCACGGTCGGTGCGGCGGCCGTTGACTCTCGATGGTGATTCATCAGCAGACGAATCATCGCCGTCTTGCTGCCGATGCCGCGTGTCCTGCGCTCCGAGCTGTGCTGGCGGGCTTCCCTGTCGCGCGTCATGCTGGGGTGTTGGTCGCCTCCTGTACCTCTGACTCTTGTGATGCGGCGTCAGCGGACGATCGTCGTTTGCTGCTGGCGATGGCGCGGACGTTGGCGGCTCCCTCAGCTGTTCCGCCTGCCCATCCACGTGAGCCTTGGCACACAGCGGCGGTGGATCCGTGCCGGTAGCCTTCCTGCGATATCTCGACCTGCTCCTGGCGACTTCTTCATCTGGTGGAGATTGCGCGGGGGGGCCCGCCGGCAGAGCTGGTGCGTGTTCTGTTCCCGGCGACGCTTCCTTCTGCCTCTGCGATCTGTACCGCGACAAACGCGTCGAACTGCTCTGTGGCTCGCTTTCCGTCATGTCGACAACGACTGGGCGCCATCGGGCCCGTCTGGCGTACTGGGAGCACAGTGCCAAATCACAAGCACAGCAGCGACCTGTGCACCTCTCGCGACGACGTTGCAATAATCATCGTCCTACTGCACTACTCCTGCCGCTACCAGTCTCGCTTCAAAATGCAGGGATGTGTTTCTAAGCTACAGGGTCTCGTGTCATTGGTTGCAAACCCTCACTCCCTACTGATATCTCCCCTTGTCCCTCATGCCCTCGACGCATTTTCATTGCGCGCATTATTTTATCCGAGGCCGTACGCGAACCTCGGATTGATGCAGGGCGGCAAATGTCACCATATGCACGCAGCACATAATGCAGAGCACCGCGGAGCAGAGCAATCGACACAGGCTCATGACGATGCTCCAACAACTCCCACGGCCCGCCATCTGGCATCAGCGCGCATGTCCAGGCTTATCGCCAGCGAGTCGCATATGCACCACCAATCAGAAGACTCGCGCGCTTGTCAATTTCCTGTTCCTGCGCTAGGCTGTACCCACGCAAGCCACAACACCACCCCTACTCCCCCTACTTGCAAGCACCGATTCAGAATCTGTGCGAGATCTGTGACAGCCTCCCACAGCCTGCCGTAGCGCGGTCGCTAGCCGGCAGCACAGTCTGCCAAATGACCTCGGGATGGGGAATAAGAACAGACTTGCCGATCGCCGGTGTAGCAGCTGCACGAGCTTGACCTGTCCAGCGAGCATGCTGCTGATGACAGACCCTTAGTAGTAATGGCCTGAATATAACTGTGCATAGACCCGCAACGATGGTCGATTCGTGCCTGCGTTATGCCTGGCAGTCGAGAGGCCACAGGTTTGGGAGCTGTATGAGACCTGGTCACGAAGACATCTATGGAGCGACGCAGGCTCTATGTGTTTGCTTCTGTGGTATTTCTGTTGCTCTTGTTATGGCAGGGCAGGGATAGGATTCAAGGGACCGCAGTGCGCTTCGCGTGGTCTGGGCGACATAAACTAAGAGGGGTTGAGCCTTCGAACTCGACACTCGGCGTGAGTCTGCGTTTCCACGAGATTTTTACCTGACCGAGAAGATCTTGGGCCATGTCTCCGCTTACTTGAACACTGACTTTGCACTATGCTGCCAGTTTGGCGCCGTCTATGCCGTCTCCAGAGAAGGCTCCTCGCGTCGCGAAGGACTTCTCTTCGCCTCCAACATTACCAATATTGATATTACGATCCCAAAGCAGCCACAGTGGAACGAGGAGGACGTAAATGCATTACGCGCGGCGAAAAACAGCACCATCAGTCGTGGGTCGGCACTGGCCTGGCTAGGGCATCTCAATGCTCTACGCACGTTTTTGCAGAGTGACCTGGAAACCGTCTTGATTCTAGAAGATGACGTTGACTGGGATATACATCTCCGAACGGTACAAATCCCAGCTGCCGCGGCGGCAGTGAGGCAGTTGATTGCCAAAAAGTCTGCATCGACCGCCCAGAGCACGGACAGTCCGCAGCTGAGCAACTACTGGGGCGCCAGCAGCGATTGGGATATCATTTACCTCGGCCACTGCGGCGATGTCTTCAAGCCTGATGCTAAGACTTTTCGACTGCCCCGGATTGAATATCATGATGCAACACTACCTGCCAAGGAAGCGCTACACCCATTGACCGCGGAATTTCTTGATGGGATTGGCATCCCTGAACACACAAGAGTGGTCCACGAGAGCGTCTTTCCGCTCTGCACATTTGGCTTCGCACTCACCCGTCACGCCGCCCGTCGCCTCCTGACCGAGGTCGCCAACAGAGAAGCCGACGGTGGCACAATGGCCTACGACGTCCGCGTCCTGGAAGCGTGTCGAGACCTTGGATTCAGATGCTGGTCTGCGAATCCCGAACTCTTCCACCATCTGGCGTTAGAGTCCGAAATTGCGGTCGCGAACAGACTGTTGTCGACTGCCGATGAACCGCATGATGAGGGAAATGTGGACGAAGGCCAGGATGGTGCGGACGGGAGTGGGGGGTTGACGGTGCAAGTAGGGGCGCCGAATATTGCTTGTGGAGCGAGGAGCGAGGAGTTCTTCACGCGCGATCCGCAGAGAATCGAGTACTTGAAGGAGATGGCGGGGCGTAAAGGGAAGTGTTTGAGGATACTGAGGCATGAAGAGCCAGCGTCGTTCTGAGAGCAGCATGTTGTAGTCGGAAATCTTGATATCGACAGTGCAACGAAATCTGCCACGGACGATCCTTAATCCGCGTGCACGAGCCATAGCCGCCATCACCCCAGATTCCCATCTCGCTTCAACGACTCCCACTCTTTTCTCCCCCCAACGCGCCCTTCTAGACAGTGCATGTCAGCAGCCCTCGCGCGGTGTTCCATCGCGCGGGTGGTACGTCCTATTGTTGATCTTTGCGATTTCGCGGTGCGGAGAGGGAACCATGAGTGGATACCATAAGAACTGGCCAGGATTGAAACTTTTTCGCTGTATCGTGGGCGGTGTCAGAGGTGTCGGACATTCTTTTTCGTCAGAGATGTGGTGATGTGATGAGGATGACGATTTGGACGTGGGCGCAGTGAGAGAGAGGTTTCACCGGGCGGTGGGTTTTCACGGGCGTTGTGGGCAGTGGTAAGGGTGGAAGTGCATTAATACGGCGTGGACAGTGGCGGCAGAGGGGCTTTGGAGATACACCAGCTTTTGTCGCTCTGAAACTTTCAGAACTTCTGACTCATTGATGGATGGTGATTACTGCCTGAGACAAGCGTGAGGAGGTCCGGTATCAGTAGGAGTAGGATCAAGAGCGACGCATCAAAACATACATCATCGGGCACGTCAACAATATCGGTGGTCTAAGGAGTCACGTTGGGGCTTGAAATTTCGCGATCATTTCAATGGCAGTCTCAATGGCTCCCATGTATTTGCTCGAGCTATCAGGCATGACATTCCCTTATGCAGCCATGAGCCATCACAAAAGTACTGTACTTCGCTGACCGGATAGCAGCTTGTAGCCATTCTCCCGGAACGAGTGCTGCCCTTCCGCTGCTTCCCAATATCCTGGCCCCTGTCCCGCGCCCCAACGCGTACGTGGATGGCAACCGTCGTCTCTCAACCTCGGAGGCCTTGCTCCTCCTCCCACTTCTTCTCCTCCCACACTACTTCGCCGGCCCATCTCTGCATCTCCTCGACCATGTCGCACCACTCCCTCGCCTCCTCATCGCGTCCATGACGAAACAATTGCGCAGCCACGTCCGCGCATCTTGCCGCCGCTTCCCAGATGTTCGTGCTTTCCTTCAGATTACGGAAGTGCCCCTTCGCCTTCTGCCAAAATTCAATATCACCCACTACAAGCCGGCGCTTCTCTGGATCCGAGACGTTGTGCGGCGGCTCAAGCGTGTCAATAAGCTGCCAGTAGTCCATGTCGAGGGTGTCGGCGAAGCGTTGAGTGAGGAGTTGGAGCTCGCGGGAGGCGTCGTTGGCGTGAATGCGCCAGTAGACCCATTTGAAATGGGCGCGGATGGTAGTCTCGACGAAGGTGGATCGGATGCTAGATGATGCCATATTTGGCAGTGTAGCTTGTCTCGCTGCCGGTGGATTGGAGAATACGATGTACTGTCTTGTGGTAGGTGCTCAGTGACAAATAAAAATGTCTTCCAGTGAGGTGGTGCTGATGATTTTCCAGGAAAGAGCGATCAACAGCGGGAAAGCACGGGTCAATCCTGTGAAGAAGTGAAAACTGGCGACGAGTCAAATGGTTAAGTAGTGCGTCAACAGGTAGTGCTGCACAATCAAAATCACCAAGCCATCAAAGCATTGGAGGACGGTCAATCACGTTGCCGAGCAGTCAAATACATGATCGAGCCGTCATCCGCATTGTCAAGCCGTCAACACATCAATGGTCGACCATCACAAAGAGAAGTCATCGTCGCACCAAACCGTCGACGTCCACCTCACGTAGCATTCAGCTGTGTCGGTAAGCTGTCAATCGCATCAAAAGACAGCCAGTGTATGGACGAGTCATCAAACAAATTATTTAGCCGTCAAACACATTTTCGAGCCGTCAACCATCACAGAAAGAAGTCATCGTGACGCCGCCCACCAAAAATCAAGAGCAGACCCTAGGCACATTTTTCCAAGGGGAGCCAGTGCTGCACTCATGAGCAAAATTGCGGTAGACGGCGCAGAGGCAGTAGTCAGGCATAGAAGATGCAGTGTCAATCAGTGAGAGCATGATTTAATTGGTGTCTGGACCTCCTTTCATCGCGGCGTCTACGTTCCCCCAAGCTACTCCCACATTCTATCCATCCTCCAGATCCGTACAGACCATACCTCTGCTAAGAGGACTACTCTCATGGTATCAGAAACGCCAATCATTCGCATAAATCACATAACATCGCGTTGCCGCTCCATAATCCATCCCACAACTCCATGCTAACATCATGCCATCAATTCGAGCTGGTGTCGAAAAACACTCATCAGTCGCGCTGCACGTCCTCAGACGCCAGGCTCCAGATTCAAGTAGCTGTCCTACGGTATCTCATCCATGATGATCTTGTCTGACCCGGCATCATTTCCGACATCGTCTTTGGGCTGCAACGGCTGTTGTACACACGTTCCGGCCGCTGAGACAGGGGCGTCTTTCATCTCAGCATCCGTATTCGCAATGGCGGAAGTCGAGGTAGCGCCTTGCTTCAGGGTCTCCTTCGCTTCGCCTGCACCGTCAAAGCCGCCGATCAGGTCATCGAAAACGTTGTCGATGCCGCCTGCACTCTGCTGACTGCCTCCAAAGCCAGGACTGTTCATCCCCGCACCACCACTGAAGGCGTTGGCCGGAGCAGGCTTAGGACTGTCAAACATATTGGCCGGGTTCGAGGGCTTGGGGCTGTCGAACATATTGCCGCCCTTAGCTTCAGCAGCTGACTCATTGAACATGCCGTCGTGGTTGCCATCATTGTTATCGAAGATGCTCGTATCGAATGTCGGATCTGGGGGACTCGGACCCGTGAAACCAGCAGGCGAGTATTGTGCTGGCGAGGCCATACCATTGGCTTGCTGCGACAGGTTGAACCGTGAGGTCCCCGTCGCCGTGGCAAACATTGGTGCGTCACGGTACGTAGTCGTGACTGCGGGGCTGTTGCGGTTCGAGATACCGTACTCATGCATGCCAATAGGCGTGAAGTTCGCGATTTTCCTACGCATCTCCTCGCCACCGATGTCGCGTGTGTTAGGCTGCTGCTCCAAAATCGCCTTCATCTTCGCTAGCTTTTCGCTGTTCATGTGCGGTTCTGCGCTCAGGACTTGGCTCACGACTGGTGCACCAGCCAGCGGTCCAAGTACTTGAATAGCCAGTGGCGTAAGGAAAGGCTTGTTGGCTGGGCCAGGAGTCTGGCCGAGTCCCGAGGAGGAGCCCGGCAATGATGCAGACTGACTGCCAGTGGGCGAGATCGAAGAGCCAGCTGGCTGCAAAGGCTGCGCTTTGCCGCCCAAGGCTTCAGAGGCCTTCCGCTTGGCAATGTGTGGCTTGATCTTGTACTGTTGTGGCAGATCGTCGGGATTGGTGATGCCAAGTTGCGCCATGAGCTTTTGCTGCTTCGTTGGACGAGGCTTGCGAGTAGATCCAGACATCTGTATCATTGGTGGTGGTACCGGTGCTATCGGACACCACTTATGAAGCTCAGAGCGCAAAAAGTTGGTCTCGTCGGCCAGTAGAATGTCAGCGCCTTCGATCTTGCGGAGGTGAAAGCGGATAGTGCCAATCTCCTCTTGAGTAGTCGGGACGGCCGGGTGAATGTACGGTCGCATAAAGTCGCGGAACGTCTGGCCCGTTCCACAAATACTGTTCAAGACCTTCTCCTCCTCTGGCTGGAATGGCAGTGTGTCGAGCTTGTCTTGCCACGCCTGCAGCTCCTCCAGCTTGGGCCGTGCGGCGTCGCGTGGTATCTTGACCCGCCAGTCGCAGATCGGGCAGGTGTACTTGTCGTCTTCCTTGACCTTGCCTCGAGCGATCTTGAGGCACTTGCCGTGATACCATTCGTGGCAGATCTCGCACTCGATCATCATGCCTGCCTCAGGCTTGCGACAAATACAAAAGACATCCCTGCTAGAGTTGCTTCCGTCTGTCGGGATGTGGTGGTTCTCACCGTCTTCAGGCGATGCTTCGCGAGATTGGGGCTCCACGGGCATCCTGGGCTTGTCTCTTAAATCGAAGCACGCCTGATTGCGCTCGTCCACAATGTTCATGTGCTGTAGCAGGATATGTAGTGGCGCATTCGCCTTGCCAAAAAGCTTCTTGCCTTCACGCATCCAGTCTTCATGCACTTTTTGTAATTTCTCGAGCTCAATGGTACCAGCAGGCTTGCTTTGGAGCTCCTCAAGGGCGTCCATGACCTGGCGCATGTCTTTGTAGTACGGCCGCTGGCGGAAGTCGAAATTCCTGCTCTGTTCCACAAGCGATACAATCTTTTCTTGAACCTCGCGCTGTTTTTTGAGAATCGCCTCAACGGCTGCAAGAGTCTCAGCAGATACAGGCAGGGTGACAGCTTGCGCGGAAAGCGAGTCGAGCTGTTGGTAGTGCACCTGCTCCACCGCCATGAGCTCTTTTGCCTTTTGCTCCCAAAGCTCAGCTTGCGCCTTGTGCTCGCGGAAGAACATCATGTCGCCATTAGTGTCCGGCACACCGATGTCGACGCCCTCCTGTATGAACTTCTCGATGTCCTTTAGAGTCTGCTCCTGTCGACGCGTCTCTGGATCTGGCCTCTTGAGCTTGGCAAGATCGTCCCATTTCAGACGCTTCACGACGCGTTCTAGATCGTCCATTTCAGGAATGTCCACGTGAAACTCCTTGCCGCGCTCCACAAGTTCTTCAAAGTCGACAGTGGTCCTGCTGCGAATGCTGTGCAGCGCCGCGTTCGCGTCGCGCTGGAAATCCGCAATAGCGTCAGAGCGCTCCCGAAGCGTTTGGATTTCCGGACAATCGAAGCCAATCTTGTCGGCAGAGGCGAGCAGGGAACGGATCTTGTCGACACTTCTCAGCTCCTTGTCGCGCTCTTCCATCTCGGCTTGCTTTTGCGTGCCCTTGCGCCAAGCCTTCTCGTTCTTCCGACGGTTTTGCTGCTTTCGCGTGATGTAACTGGTCGCGTCCTCGACCCAATCATTACAACGCTCGACAAACTTTTTCAAATCAGGCAATTGCGGCAGATCATACTGTATCTTCTCGCCTTCGCTGAGTAGTGTACGTAGGCGCCTGAGATCGGGCTTCATGGTATCTTCCAGCTCAGCGTCAACTCTAGCAGCCCAATTCTCAGGCACGTTGGCTTTGTCGACAACTTTCTTCACAGTGGAGAGCAGTACGTCATCGGTCATGCGAAATTGCAAGACGTGTTCGCCATCCTCTCCGGAATATCGCGTCGACTCGGTCGCGTCGCAGCATTCGTAGCTGCCGGCATGAAGCAGGCACAAATTCTTGTTCGTCTTCTTACACCGGTAGTTCGACAAGAAGCAGTATGCTTTGCAGAAGGAGCAAATCACTTCGTCGTCGTCCTTGCCTGTGGTAGCTGGCATCGCCTCAGGCTCGGCCTTGCACCTGGGCCCGGTGTATGGCGAGGACTCGATGACGCCAAGATTGCCGTCTGTGTCTGGGCTTTCCAGGAAGTGCTTTCGTGCTGCGAGCTCGTCATCACGCATACGCTCAAGCGCGGGAGCTAACCATTTTGCGGTTTTGATGGTGTTCTCGCGTGAGGCCGCGGTGAGCAGCATCTCGTCATGAGAAAAGCAAGGCTGCTTACGATAGTTGCGAAGCCGCTTGACACCCTCCTCTCCAAAAGGCTCCCAGTCGTGTGGCGCAAAGTTGACAGCCTCGTTAAAGTTGAAACCATGATTGAAGCCAGCATGATACGCTCGCGGGTAGGTAATGACAAATTGGCCAGCGCGTTGATCTATCGCGTACACTCGCACACCAGCCTTGCGCAGCTTCTCTGGCCGTGCGAGCGTCACGAGCTGGAAGAGCAGGTCCGGTTGTGTCTCAAACAGCTCAGGCACCTCCTCCTTCATGGCGTCCTCGAACTTATATGCATCATCGCCGGGTACACCATACCAAGTCTTGGTTGCGCCAAAATGCTGGTAGTTGGCCGAGTACGTGAAGTGATCCTCATTGTGCCAGCAGAAAGTCGAGAAGATCATTCCGACGTACAACCATGGCACAGTCATGCCAGACACATCTGACTTGATGTGCCTGAAGAGAGACTCCTTGTCCAAGGGAAGCATGTTCAGATTCCATGGGTCGACCGAATACGGATCTCGCGGGTTCTTCTCGATTGTTGGGAAGCCACTCCCGTGAGTCGTGGAGTGAATGTCGGCGCCATACTCGACCTCTGTGGTATCAGAGAGCTCATCGACAAGTCTCCAAAACTCACGCTCGACATCATCCTCGTCTGGTACCTTTTTGTGCTCGTTGAGCGGGTTAAACTGCCTGGGGATATTGTTGAAGTGCATTGTCTTGAACTCAGCTGCTCTCCTCTGAAAGCCGACCAGCGAGTAAACGTCGCCTTCTTCGAAGCCGTACTCGTTCGTGCCAACCAAGCATTTAGGACAATGCCATTCGTGCTCAGGCAGTTGCTTCAGTGGCGGTTCCAGACAGTACCTATGGTATGCACAGTCGCAAGTCTCGCAGACGACCATCTTTGGCCGATCGTCTGGCTTGTGGCAGTTCTCGCAAGCCTCACCGGGTCTGATATCAGGCCGCTCCTTCTTGGAAGATACCGGTCCAGCAGACATTCGCGCGTGGCTGGAGTGATGCATATTGCTACCAGCAACGGTGGGTACATCCTTGCGCAGTCTCTTGCTTCGTCGATTCATCGCATCAATCTCATCTTGCGTGAGCACTTGGTCGCCATGCTGCCTCTTCAGGCTGGACGAATTCTGTTGGTGCGGCGTCGAATTTGTATGCCCATTCACATGCGGAGGAGTCTGCGCCACTGGCTGAGGCGTCGCACTATTGGATTGGATCCCGTTGGCATTGTTGACAGAAGTGAATGATGAGGTTGGTGGCGGAACGTGATTCACTGCAGTAAATCCACCCATGTTGACGGCGGTAAAGCCCCCCGTAGGATTTTGAGGTGGCGGCGGCAACGCTGGACCTGACTGCGAGTTCTCGCGCGACATTAATGGCGGATGTGGCGTGCTGTTGCCATTCATACTGGCATGTAGGGCAACATGCGCCTGCATCGTTGGCGACGTTTCGTTCACACCTGGCGTAGGACCGAGCGACTTCTTGGCTGGCGATGGTCCCGGCGACGGTGTATAAGGTCCGCCGTTCGCCAGCTCCAGCTGCTGGTGGACACCTGGCTTGGCAAGACGCAAGTATTCTTCGTACGGAAGTAGCCACTTCTGATATGAATTCTTGAGAGATGTCGAAAGCGATGACATGATCTTGCCGCTATAGCCAAGATCGCGGCCAACCTCCGCCCATCTCTTGCCCTTGCACACCTGCTCGAAACCACCTTTGCGCTCGACCGTCTTCTTGAGTCGATATAGATCTAGCGGTCGCTTATCAACACTCGGAAAGCGGTTGAGGTTGTGTCCATTCTGCTTGTGGAACCGTGCGAGTTGGTCAAGGTAGTCGTTGTTCACCCGATTGCCGCCCTCGACTGAGTTGAGCTCTTGACGTCGTGTTCGGAAGTGGAATCGCTATATCAACTTCATGTCAGCGGTTGTCCGCAGTCTAAACACTCCTTGTTGGTAACATTTATATGGTTGCATACCTCGGTATTAATGGCGAAGGTGGGATTCCAGCCTTCGGGTGGGACGACTTTGATGATACCGTACTTGCTGCCCTCTGGAGCGATCTTGCGCATGTACTCCATTGGGTCCTTGAATTCCTCCTCGGTTGGAAAGAATGAAGGCGCCTCAGGAATTCCGAACAGCCTGTCCTTCCTCGGGATTTCAGCCGGAAGGTTGGGCTGCCCCCTCCTCTCCACCGTCTTCAGGTCTAGCGGCTCTGCTCGACGAGCGCTGAGAGGGATAGCATGGTTATTGCCGGATGGCGGCCCATTAAGTGTACCAGGAGCGGACCATGCGTTTGCTTTTGACTTCGAACTTCCCGTTGGTGTGCCAGACGGTGTAGGCGAGCCGACACCTGGTGTGGCAGTGGCTACTGCCGTGACGGAGGCCATCGATCCTGTGCTCGGCGGAACGACCATGGCGGACGATGGCTGGAGGGCGCAAGGCCCTTTGTTTATGTTGCTTCCAATCGGTGTAAGGTGCTTGCGGCGCAGGTATGTATCTGGTGCGGCTGTCGCTTGCCTCGCATATAGATATCAAATTGCTGCACACTGGAGTATGTGCCAGACAGAAAGTCTGACTGACTAACGCCGCGATCATGCAGATGTCACAGCCTCCTGTTTCTCGGGTCGCTATCGCAGCTGATCATTACGCACGACGACATGTGGAAGACGCTGGCGTGACAAATGGGTGTGCGTGCGTGCGTGAGCGAGAGAAAGCGGAGGCAGCGAGGCCAGTCCGAGGGGACGCAACCCAAGAGAGAGGGTCGAGCTGCGGCTTCACCCGCCTTAGCGTATCCTGAGGTTGCTCCCGGCCTCGACTCATATTCGGACAATTTGGCTCACAATCTTCGACATCTCCGCATTTTGCTCATTACAAGACCATCGGCGATACCGGGATACGTCTCGCATTACAACAAGCTGGTGTCTGCACCAGAATATCCGGGTGACGGCTTCAGATTGAGCAAACCGCATGAATTCCGGCAGGGGCAGCGCAGACGCTTCTTGCAGAGCAAACCAGCCAGCCAATCAGGCGGCTGTACCGATTGAATGAAGTCGGTGTCTGTCGGGCGGTCTTTTCCTCTTCTTCGGCAACACATGCAGACGTTGCCCTAGACGGCAGCACCAGCAACATCACTCCCGGCTGCACATGCATCCATGCAATGGAGACTCAACAATAATAATGGAGAAGAGTCTGATTAAATCAATTCCAGCGTTTTACGCTTGCTATCTACTGAGATCAACCGTCCGACACCAATCTCTCTATGTCGGCTCCACGCCCAACCCTGTCCGGCGTCTCAGACAACATAATGGCGAGTCCAAAGGTGGGGCTGCTCGGACGTCGAAAGACAATCTTCGGCCATGGGAGATGACATGCCTCGTCACTGGCTTTCCGTCAAAAATCGCTGCCCTTCAGTTTGAGTAAGTTCGCATCCACGAGTTGAGCCTCACTCAATCTGCGAATCAACTGCAAGCATACGGTATTTCCGTACTGACGGTCTCATAGATGGGCGTGGCAACATACTCACCTCACGCGGCATGTTTCCGCTGATTCCAGACTCACACAAGCGAAATCGACCACCCGCATCTCACCAAAGACTGGACGAACTCGACGACGGCCAGCGAAGCCTCGGCTGTGTCTCACGGATCGCCTAGCAAATCTCCACTTGTTGCTGCGTGCAAGCAGCTTCTCCCGCTGGCCTTTGAAAGTCACCTTCTTTTCTGAAGATGTCTTCAAGGTCTGGACCAAGTGGGCATCTCAGCATACTGACAGGCTACGATCGGGCATCGAGGTGAAGTTGGACGAATCGAGCATTTCGACTGCTCTGACTGCCAATGAGAGCAATGAGAGCGCCGCACCCAAGGGTATACATGCACTAGAAGTAGGCTACAGCTCGTTCAAGTCGCACCTCGAGAAAAGCAAGCAGCGTTTCGATAATGCCGAATGGGTGCATTGTTCGATATGCAAAGAGGGACTGCCTGCAAGCGGAGCCATGACATTAGTGTGTCCCAAGGAGAACTGTGATGCCATGACCCACCTCGAGTGTCTCTCGGCGTCACTCCTGCAAGCACATGGTAAAGCAGATGCAGTCGTGCCTACTGCCGGGCCCTGCCCTGAATGTGGCACGAAGCTCCAGTGGGTGGATCTGGTAAAGGAGCTCAGCCTACGCATGAGAGGCGAGAAGGAGGTCAAAGCAATGTTCGCGAAACAGCGGAAACGAAGGACGAAGAATGTTGTTGCGGACTCTGGCAGCGAGACTTCTGCGGACGACGGTCCTGCGGAA
Organism: Teratosphaeria epicoccoides; assembly: GCA_021401465.1. Classification (NCBI taxonomy): domain Eukaryota; kingdom Fungi; phylum Ascomycota; class Dothideomycetes; order Mycosphaerellales; family Teratosphaeriaceae; genus Teratosphaeria; species Teratosphaeria epicoccoides. The sequence continues at coordinate 114,181 of JADDMT010000038.1, forward strand.
GAACCAATGGAGATGGGGGAGGATGAGGAAGACGTCGACGAAGCACTTGCGCATGGCGGAGCTGCGGACGACGATGTTTGGCACGAGCTATCAGAGAGTAGCGACATTGAGCTAGATCTTCCGAAGATCCGGAGTGACCCCAGCCTTATGCTCAAGCGACCGAAGTTCCTGACGACGAAATCTGAGCCAGTCATTATCGAGGACAGCGACTTGGACAACGCTGAAATTTTGGACTGAATCATTGTGTGCGTGCCAGTTGAGCGACGAAACGAGCAGATGGACAGCAGTTATCATGATCATCATACAACCTGGAACGACGCAACATGTCATGCAATCCTGCGACATTCCAAGCGGCCAGCTTTCATTCTTGGCCAGCGAGAGGTGCCCCGAGACGACCCATTGTGTAAACAAGCAGTTAATCAGATTGCAAGTCAACCAATTGACTAATGTCAGGACCATTAACGGGACATACAATCAGACGCGAATGCTGATGACAAAGGCGTCTCAACAACGCCACGAAGCAAGCATCTACTCAAGCACAAGACACTACAGTAATGTTTAGTACTTATTGTAATCTGAGCCTTGCTACACAGCAATATAGCCCCCATCAACCACAATATCCGTCCCTGTCGTATAACTCGACGCATCGCTCGCCAAATACAAATACACCCCTTTCTAAACACAATCGTCAGAACCCTTGTATGCCTCATACACGGTTCTAGGACCACTTCACTCACCAACTCACTCGCCTCCCCCTCCCTGCCCATCGGAATCTTACTCCTCCAAATCGCCTTCGTCTCCGGCGGCACAAAGTCCGAAATCTCCGTCGCCATATACCCGGGACTCACACTATTCACCCTCGCAAACCTGACCCACTCTACCGCCAAACTCCTGCACAGCTGAATCACCCCCGCCTTCGCCGCATTATACGCGCTCTGCAGCTGCGGGATATTCGCGATATGCCCGCTCATGCTGGCCGTCGCAATGAACGAGCCACAGCTGTAATTTTCCAGCGGGTGGCCAGAGAGAGAGAGCCGGGTTTCGTATTGACGCCGGAAGATCTCGCCGGCGGCTTTGGCGGAGTAGAAGACGGAGTCGAGGTCCGTGGAGACAACGGCGTGGTAGTGGGAGAGGGAGCCGTCGATCATGCGGCCTTGGGTCCAGGGGATCCCGGCGTTAGTGACGAAGATGTCGAGGCGGCCGTTGAAATCTTCAGCGATGGAGTCGATGATGCGTTTGGTGTCTTCGTAATCCGTCACATCTGTTGCGTAGGCTTTGCCTGTGTGGACTTGTTAGCCTGGTGATGATCGTCATGGAAGTCGGTAGAATAAGAGATTAAAATGATATGCCTACACTTAACGCCATACTTCCCCTCAATCTCCTTCGCTCTCTCGATGGCTTTCTTATTCCCATGATACCAGATCGCTACATTCGCTCCGGCCTCAGCGAACGCTTGTGCAACTTGAAGACCAATGCCGGCTCCGGCTCCGGAGACAATGGCGGTTTTGTGCTTCAAGCTGAAGAGAGGTAACACTGCCGTTTCCTTAGGTGCTACGGTGTTGTATTCCCGGAAGCGTCCATCTTTCATCGCGGCATCTTCTGGAGATTGTGTCTGTACCCCGACAGGATTGCGGACCATTGTGAACGGTGGGGATGATTGCTATGCGATATGCAGGTACAGAGAACCGAAGATGCATCAAGACAGAATACCCATGCTGGTAGCATTGAAGATAGCCCTGAGGTTCGGATGGCGACGTCACTGTGCAGGACAGCGTTAAGGTTACAGTAGCTACCCGAGCAAAAATATTACATCTGCTTACCAGTCTTTTGCTTTCTATACTTGTAAATACGACATATTGTAGAAATTTGGCGTGAATGCCGGAATGATTCCACGAGCCCAGCCATACACATTCATTACTCTCTCAAATCTGTCCACCCTTCTCTTTCGCAGCCTTGGCGCGCAGGCGCTCCCGCTCCCTGGTCTCTTCCCATCGCTCCTCAGCGAAGATCTTCACAGCTATTGGAAACTTGAAGGTCTTTCCATCATCACCAATAAGCCTGTGGAGCTCGCTCTCTTCGTCTGCATGGGGCACCGCCAACAAGCTCAAATGATGTTGGTCATCGACCCCGACCTGACGACGGAATGCTCTCACGATCTCGTTTAGCCCTTTCTCCGACCTGCTGGTGAGAGGCCTCAGCACCGCCTTCAGCAGCTCGCCAGCGATAGCGTTGCCGACCCTTCGCCGAAGAGTGGCGTCCATGGCCTCAAACTCAGACCTCAGCTGAAAGAAGTCCGCTGCCTCGATGGCAAGATCGGCACGGCGCTTGGGAACGCTGTCTGGGAAATTGACAGATTTTGGAAGCATATGATTGTTTCGTAGAGTCGAAGCTTCAGGCGCTGGTGGTGCTGCAGGTCTTGCATACGTATCAGCTTCAGCCTGGCCCTCTTGATCTGAATCTTGGGAAATCTCGAGTGTGCCATGATGTGTGCCTTCGCTTGAATGCTGAGCCGTATCTGCAGTCTTGCTTTTGACCCAGTCTGGACGATGCTCCGGCAACCAGTAGTTCAAGAAGTTGGAGAAGATGGCCCGTTTGTGCTTCTGCCTTTCGGTGGAACGATCTCGCTTCCAGACGATTGCCTCCGGACTCAGCAATCTGCATTTTCCAAGCCATACGTAAAGCTCCTGGACAGTCTTAAAGCCTCTTCTGTAGTCCTCAACCGAAAGGCCGAGGAATCGCATGATGCTGTCCGGATCGTTTGAGAGATGCAGCATACCTTCCCTGTCTGACACGTTCACATAGGTCAGCGATTTTGAATCGTCTAAACTTTTGTGCCGTAGGTAGAGGCCTTTGTCGGTAATGGTGAAGCCCAGATGTCGCACAATGTGGCCCAAAAGCCCTGCCATGTCGCCGTATGAGCCGTAGAACATATACCACTCATACATGTCGCGTGCTACAATCTCGACATCAATGTGAGCGTACAGGGCGACGGCAGACAGAGGCGAATGGACATCTGATGGATCAAAGTTCTCCTCTGCCAGTGTTGATGATGCCTGACGCTTTTGTGGAACGATGGCGGCCGGCTGATGCGGAGGCTCTTCAATTCCAGACTTTTCCTGGTTTTCGTGCACAGGCATGTACTGAACTGCCTTCGGAAGGAACTTCGTGCCATCTGCAGGCACTGCGAGAGTGCATTTGTGTCGACTGAGACGGATAAAGCCTCGTGCTCCAATGCTGTCCGCCACCTGCTGCCAGTCCCAATCCAGAGGATTGTCTCGAGCGATCACGAAGTCCATGTCGCCATAAGTCTCCTTTTCAGGTGCTTCAACTAGGGTGTCAACAAAGCTGCCTGGCAAAGCGTCCACTAGTCGCTGTCGATAGAGGTCCCTGAGGTGGTGATAGGTCTCTTCGCTCATACGTGGCGTCTGCAGCGTGGGCTCGCCCGGCGCAGAAGCGTGCTGAAATGCATTACCTCCCATGTTGACTTGATAGGAGATTGCACGAAATTCGAGGCTCAGAACCTGATGTCGCTGTCTACCTTGACATACTATCCTCAGATGATTGCGAGTGCCAGCATCCATGTATGGTGGCAGGCGCCAGAAAATGCTTTGAACACCAGGAGGTATTCTGTTCGTAGCACACAAAGCTTTCTCGCAGATTCTTCTGAGAGGAGGAAAAGGTTAGCCACGACAAAGAAGGACTTTGCATGACTATACCACGCAGCACTGCGCTTGATCACATGCATTATGGTCAGAGCAGACTGCGAGCGTAAGGGCCTGGCGAAATGGGATATTCAGCGTCAAGGCATCAGATACTCACGCAGAAAAGCGCAGGCATTCGGTGTAGATGGAAGAGAGGGAGGGATAGAAGCAGATTAACGTCTACTGTCACGGCCGTCTATTTGTGCCAATATACCTTACCTCCATGACTCGCTCAAAATCAATTTCAAGGTATTTTGGAGCAATAGTCATAGCTACTTAGACATATAAACTGCTGACCAAATTTTACCAAATGGCAGACAAGATATCTCAGATCAAAGAGTGGCAGGAGCGAGTGAAGGATTTTGAGCCGCTCGACCTCAAAAGGCTCCAGCAGCCTCTGGGCGAGCTCAACGACCATCTCACCCTCCGCTCATACATTGTCGGTCACAGCGTGACGGACGCGGATTTGGCAGCATGGAAGACGTTGAGAACAAATAGAGTGGCGTTCGGATTCATTAAGGGCGGCGCTCTGCCAAATCTGTGGCGGTGGTTCAACTTCATCCAGGAGACAGAGAATCCGACGGTGGAGCAACAGACGAAGAACTTGTCGAAGGAAGGGCAGGATGAGGGTGCCAGCTACGACATTGGTTTGGAGGGCACTGAGCATGGTGTTGTCACCAGGTTTCCTCCCGAGCCTTCTGGCTACCTGCACATCGGGCATGCAAAGGCTGCTCTGCTCAACGACTATTTCGCACACAAGAAGTACAAGGGCAAGATGATCGTTCGTTTCGATGATACCAACCCGTCAAAAGAGAAGCAAGAATACCAAGACGCAATCCTGGAGGACTGCAGTCTTCTTGGCATCAAGCCAGATCAAGTGACATACACTAGTGACTACTTTCAAGATCTGTACGAACGCTGTGTGCAGAGCATCGAGGATGGTAACGCGTATGCCGACAACACGCCACAAGAGCAGTTGCGGGACGAGCGCGAGAAGCGTATCGAAAGTTCTCACCGCAACGATTCAATTGAGGACAACCTCAAACACTTCGAAGAGATGAAGTCTGGCAGCAAGGAGGGTACCAAGTGGTACATAAGAGCCAAGCTCGATATGAGCAGCAACAACGGCGCTTTGCGGGATCCAGTCATATACCGCTGCAACCCACAAGCACATCACCGGACTGGCAGCACATGGAAGATCTATCCGACCTACGACTTTGCCTGCCCCATTGTCGACTCTGTTGAGGGCATCACCCATGCGCTAAGAACCACCGAGTACAATGACCGCGACGCACAGTATCAGTGGTTCATCAAAACACTCAAGCTGCGACCGGTGTACAACTGGAACTTCTCTCGCATGAACTTCATCCGCACTCTGCTGTCTAAGCGCAAACTTACCAAGATTGTTGACAATGGCGTCGTCTGGGGCTGGGATGACCCGCGCATGGCCACAGTCCGTGGCATTCGTCGTCGCGGCATGACCATCCCAGCTCTCCAGGAGTATATTCTCAAGCAAGGTCCGAGCAAAAACATCAACTTCATGGATTGGACGTCGTTCTGGGCGACAAACAAGAAATACATCGATCCGGTCGCCAAGCGCTACACTGCCGTCGTCAAACAGGATGCTGTGAAGTGCACAGTCGCTGGCGCCCCAGAAGCACCAAGGACCGAGGACAAAGATGTGCATGCGAAGAACGCCGAGCTCGGCAAGAAGAAGGTAGTCTACAGTAAGCACATCATCCTCGATCAGGCCGACGCGCAATCATTCGAAGATGACGAAGAAATTACCCTCATGAACTGGGGCAACGCGATTGTGCGCAAGAAGAGCTACTCCCTCAACCCCATTAACGCCATCGCCTCTGCCGTCTCCGACAGCACTCAGCGTCTCGTCTCCTCCCTCGAGCTCGAACTGCACCTCCAAGGCGACGTCAAGAAGACCAGCAAGAAGATCACCTGGCTCTCTGAGGACCAGACGCTTACACCGCTCACTATGTTTGACTTTGACTACCTGATCACCAAGGACAAGCCAGACCCAGACGACAGCCTGGAGGATATTCTGAACCAGAATACAGAGTTCAAGACTGAGGCGCTGGCGGATTGCAATGTTGCGGAGTTGAAGGAGGACGATATCGTGCAGTTTGATCGGAAGGGGTTTTTCAGGATCGATAAGCCGTTTAGGCATGGGGAGGCCGCTGTGGCGTTTCAGATTCCCACGGGGAAGAAGATGTAGGGGGCTGGAGTGTGGGGTTGATGCTGGCAAGTGTTGAGGGCAGTGAGTGCTTGTTGGGCCGAGTGACGGACTGTTGACGGGGCTGAGTGCTCGTTGATGCGAGGGACTGCAGACATTGAACCGTTGACATTCTTCATCACATGTCAACACGATTGACTGCTCGTTGACCCATCTGACTGCTCTTTGACATGATTGCTGCTCGTTGAGACTGATGAATGCTGTCTGACACGCTCACATGGCTGATGATGCGACTCACAGTCAATTTTGGCCTCAACATGTCAATTGACATACTCGTCGGATGACTGATTGAGTGGCTGATACGGGTAATCCGGGAGGGGTCGTGCGCACGTGAGCAGACGGAAAAGGCCACAAGCTGCAGGCATGTGATCGTACCCATCCAACGCCGAGTGCCGCGTCGACCTGTGAGGCTGTGATGGACTAGACGCCGCCAAGTGAGGCGTCTCAGTGGCTTTGCACATTGGCAGTCTAGGGTTGACCTCTTCAGTGACAGGAGATAGCTGATCCTTTGCCGGGGTCCACCTCAGGCTCCGATGACCTTATCACCACATCATGTACGTGTGACACGTGCCTGACGAATGTACACCTGATAGAGTACTACCGACAGTGGTAGCTTCCCAATAGCAGGGTCCGGGCTAGTGCCAGGACTAATAAGATTCTGGACTAGCGGGACGTGGCTTGTGAGATCATCGCAGCTGCACCTGCTGCTGCTGCTTCCCGCCGTGCGAGCGTGCGTGCTTGAACCGGCGACTACGACCGATGCTCCTGCCTTGATCGGCCGTGGCTGCTTCCCTGTGACATGACTGCGACGACCTTGCCCACATGCATGTGAGAGTCCACGAGAGCGCCAGGAGCTGACCTTTGATTCATCTTAGCCAATTTATTGAGCCAAAGCCAATCGATCTGACACCCGCACATTCATCCAACCGGAGCAAGCGAGCAAGCCACCCAGGCGCACGTGAGGATTGCGAGGCAGCCATCACGGTGCTCGTGAAGTCTCAAGCTGGACTGTACCCGACGTGCACGCAAACATAGCAAAGCAGTCATACTGCAATCAATCGGATCCGGGCGTTTGCCCGCCGGCAGATGTCGTGAGCCCGGTGTGGGCTAACCACCACGACAGGCGTGCCATCTACTGCTCCACCACCCAGGACTGCTTTCGAACTGGAGGACGATACTCCCGCGAGCTCCTCCCCTATCATTACCGCCGGCCCAACCGCTACCTCCCACCCAATATCCAACCCATCACCAGCATCAGAATCTACAGCACAACTACCACCCTCCCGCTCGCGAGCCCCCACCACGACCTCAGCGACTGGTCAGGCATCACGTGCGCACGACGACACCTCACTAGACGAGCGCCCACGCAAGAGGAGGAGACGCGAGTCAGGAACAGTAGAGGACAGAGTGTACGATCAGTCGTCCAAGCAGAGATCTGCGCGGCAGCGCGCAGACAACGTTCCGACCGACACCGAGAGTATGCGGCTTGACCAACACAACAGTAGCCGACACGAACACAGACCGCGCCCGTCGGCCAATGGTTCCTCATCGCAGGAGAACGGCTCCAGTCCTTATGCAAACGGTTCGGCCAATGGAAATGTTGAGACGAATGGCTTCCACAGCAGTGTGAGCACCAACGGTCATGGCGGTCCTGGGGAGGAGAGGAGTAAAGAGCCATTCTATGGGCACGATAGGGAGGAAGTAACCAGGATCCTGCTGCAGAGTCTGAGCGATTTAGGCTACCATGGTGCGGCCAGACAACTGAGTGGAGACAGTGGGTATGAGCTTGAGATACCCAGTGTTGCGGCCTTCAGGCAGGCGGTCTTGAATGGGGATTGGGACGATGCTGAGGCGTTGCTGTTTGGGTGCGAAGGGCAAGAAAGCGAGGGTGGCGTGTCGTTGGGCAACGGACATGCAGCGACGAACACGGAGCAAAGTCGCAATAAGAGCAGGATCAACATCTCAAGCGCTTCAAACGGATCATCTGCGCGGCAAGGCTTGCCGCTTGCTGAGGGCGCAGATGTAGTGACGTTGAGATTCTACCTGAGGCAGCAGAAATACTTGGAGCTTTTGGAGCGGAGAGAGAAGAATATGGCACTGATGGTATTGAGGAATGAGTTGACACCGTTAAAACGGGACATCAACCGATTGCACGAACTGTCGAGTCTGATAATGTGTCTATCGGCTGAAGATCTGCGGCAGCAGGCAGAGTGGGATGGCGCGCGAGGCGAGAGCCGGGCAATCTTACTCAGTGAGGTTTCGAAGTCGATATCACCGTCGGTCATGATCCCGGAGCATCGACTGGCAACTCTACTATCTGCGAACCAAGAAGAGCAGATCTTGAATTGCCGGTATCACAACACAACCGCGCAGCCGAGTCTGTACACAGACCACGAGTGTTCAGCCGACGACTTCCCGATGCAGGTCCTGACTGAGTTGCGAAATCATACTGATGAGGTGTGGTTCCTTGAATTCAGTCATGATGGCTCCATGCTCGCCACGTCTGGTAAGGACGGCTTAGTATGCATATACGACACCTCCAATTGGCGTATACGGCACGAGATCCGAGAACACGAGAGAAACGGCATTGGAGATATGGCGAAGGGTGTTTGCTGTGTGGCGTTCAGTCCGGACGACGAGTACCTCATCTCCTGCTCACAGAATAACGAGTTTGCCGTTGTCTCCACCAGAGATGGACGCAGAGTCGCACACGGCGACCACTTCGACTACCCAGTAACATCAGCAGCTTGGCTACCAAACTCGTTAGAGTTCATCGTTGGCTCACAGAGCTCGGAACGGCCACTGGGTCTGTACAGCCTAAGATCAGCGACTGGCTCGTCCAACTCTTCAGCGGTGAAGAACAACGAGCTATACACGTGGCGGGAACCGCCATGGGATGCTTCACTGCGAGAGAATCCAACCTCCTACCGAATTACTGATTGCGCCGTCGATCCTCAGGGCGAACGAATGGTAGCCACAACCACCGATAACCTTATCCTCTCCTTCGACCTCCGAACACGCATGAAGATCGCAGAATGGCAGATGGAAGATAAGCTGCAGTCTATCAACTTCGGCGTCGACGGCACGCAGATCCTCGTAAACATGAACGAGCAAGGTGTATTTGCTCTGGACTCCAAGACGGGCGAGATTTTGGGGCGGTATGAGGGTATGGTACAAAAGGAGTACGTGGTCCGGTCTTGCTTTGGCGGCGCGGGAGAGAATTTCGTGGTGTCCGGATCCGAGGATAGTCGAATTTGGGTTTGGCGGAGGCAAACGGGGGCGCAGGTAGTGGTTTTAGAAGCGCATGCGCCGGGGACGGTGAATGCGGTTGCGTGGCATCCCAGGGATCATGCAATGTTTGCGAGTGCGGGGGATGATCGGAGGGTTAAGATGTGAGTTTTGCGTGATTCTCTGTTGTCTGGGTGACTTACTGACGTTGTGGAATAGATGGACGAGCGCGAATGCTCTGAAAGCTTGGGGTGGAGGCGCTTCGAGAATCATTGTGGGGCCCTCAGCTTACTCACAGGGGCTTGGCGGCCGATAGCACGGTGAACGGCTGGATAGAGCGTGTGAAGTGCAGGAGGAGGAGGAGGAGGAGGAGCCTAGGTACGGGTTTGTGGTTCATCTACGTATGGATTCCCAGAGGCTCGCGGCGCTCGTGAGGCATTTGTACAGGGAGGGGCCGGCGCGAGAGCAGCGGGGTTGGAGGTAGGGGAGGCGATTGAGAGCACGGGGTCATTTGGGTAGGTAGTGTGGGTTATGATGATACTCGCCTCAATTCAGGTCATTTGGCGATGCGTGTGTGTCATTGGTCTCAACTGGCAAGTGAGGGGTTGATGGGCCGAGGCGAGGTGACGTGGGAGAGTGAGTGGTGAGGTTGCTGGCTGCGTGTGGACGCGGATGACAGCTCGATGATACAGTTGACTGCTTGTTGCCTCAGGTGATTGCTGCTTGACATTGCTGACTGTATGTTGATGCCGGTTGACTCGATTGATACTGGTGCCTGATCTCCTGAGACAAGTTACCTGATTGATGAGCATGAGATGCTCCTGGCGCTGTACAGACATCTCGGGATCCCTGGGAGTCAGCTGGATCAGCTCGGGGAGGTTCCATCAAGATGGCGCTTTCGCGAGCGTGTTGTACTGGGAGCTGGCCGCGCATTTCGATGAGCTGACTCTGAAATGCTGGGTCGAGATATTAGGAGGAAAAGAACACAAGTGTATCACCATTGCCGTCGGACCTACGCGTGGGTGCGATTTGCAGCCGAGCTTTGCTTGGACACTTGCTTACAAGACAAGGTCCCTAGGATATGCTTAGTCCGCCGTGATTTGTGTACAGATTGCCGCGAGCCCTGGATACAATTCTTCGCACACATACTAGTACGCACGGAAAGGCATCATGGGAACAATTCTACGTGCGGACAGACACCATGGATCAGGCGGAGATACGACATGCTGCTGCCGCCGCCGCCGCCGCCGTACTCTTCGCGGCCGATGGGTCTACGCGATACTGCCACAGCTACGACTGCATCCGCAGCGACAGAGGCGCTGACACCGCTCCGCACTGCTAGGGGCATTCTTGCGCCAGGTCCTCCTCACGGACGAGACTATGAAGGTCGCAGGTCCACCCATTCGTGACAATGTTTTTCGCTCTTTTTCGCGGATAGGAACGGACTGGCGACGCGATATCAGAGCCGCGTGGAGGACGGGAAGGCTGCTTCGATCGACGGAAGTCCTACAAGTTTGCCACTTAGGCAAAGCGGCGATCTCGCTTCAGCTGCCGTGAACTGTGGCGTGGGGATGCTCTTCGATCGGCTCCACCGTCCCAGGGGTGAAGAGACGGGAGGGTATCGTGGCTGCATTATTCGGGATTAGTGGCGACGACTGGGGAACGCGGCTTGTGGTGGCCAACGCGGAGGTGATGTCCAATGAGGGCGAGAGCGGTGGTAGTGAGAGTTTGTCAAGGGATATCGGGATCGATACGGCAGGTCTGCCCAAGGCGCAGCACGGGATTGGCGTGAGTAGGAAGTGGTAGTGTGTCTGCGCAAATTCAGAAGTGGTCTTGCTTTGAGGTTCTGGAGGTGGACAAAGGGGTGGCTTGGGGTCATGCTAAGTCGCTCCGCGCGGTCTTTCCAAGGCGTCTGGCTCCGAAAGAGTATCGGTAGGGGTCCAGTAATGCCCCAGTGATCAGAAGTCGATCCCTCGACGGGTTGGTCAATGACATTAGATCGACAGCAGCAGGTACGGTTGCCGAGCTGTCAGTCTTGGTTGCCGGTCTCGAGCATGCGGACGGCAGAATATACAGAAAATGGCTTGATGACACGGGCAATGACTTGATATGGATGATGGCTTATTGACGCACTTAGATGGCAGACGACATTGTCGGCGTTGTCATTGCATGGGACGGCTTATTGATACAGCGACTGCTTGTCAACACGGCTGGAGCTGTCAATGACGGGACTCGCTGGGTGGCTGACTAAAGGTGCGACTCTTTACCACCCCCAAGCTTGATCAACACGGCCTTGTGCCGCAAGTGTCCATCCAAGCTATACCAATAGCCCTCTAGTCCTTAACGAGGGCCCTTGTACGCACCAAATGGCGTGTCGCCTGCATTGGTCGGCAGAGTGCAATGCCCACCGTCCCGCCCTCAAACGCCTTTGACACTCGCGAGGTCTTCAGTATAGATAGACGCAATAAGCCCGTACTCGGTACTATTTGCCTTTTCAATAGCTTCGTGCCCAGTATAAAAGGTGTTGATGTTGACGAACGAATCGAAGACTTCCTCGACCTGCGTCTTATCGTCCTCAGGCACGTAGATGAAGTAGCTTTCGCCCTCAACTTGAGGAGCCTCGCCGCCAACCTCCAGCTTAGCTGTACTATTTTTGGCGGCTTCAGAGTAAGATCTGATGCGATCAAACTGGATTTTACTGGCCTGCGGACCCTGTGCTGTCTCGGGTAAGAGGAGATCGCCTTTCTTCGCTGCTCTGAAGTTAGCTAAGAAGGCGGCTTTGATTTTCTCTGCAATTGTGTCTTGGATGGTTGGTATGTTCCTGACCATCCTGACACATTTTATCTCTCCTTCCCTGGACGTGGTGACTGACCATGGTACGATGGCCGCCACAGGTCGTATGGGCTGACGGAACGCCATGTTCACATGTTTTGGCGTGTTGAGTCTCGTCTCACCTTTGGCTTCGTACCCGCTCATCGCATAATGATCGAAGACATCTGAAGCGTGATGCGCGTCGTAGTACTGGCTCACCAACCTGCCTGCGGCCATGGCTTCCAAATATGCGCTCTCCAGCAGCTTCACGAAACATCCAGCGGGCGGAGAGCTGCCGAATTCTGGAATGCTGCTTTGTCAGCAGCGCTTCGCACATGTCCACGATCTTGTCATGATCGTATGGTGATGTGAGTCGCAACACCCGAAAGCCACATCGCTGGCTGAAGTATATGAATCAATCGGGCTTATGCTCGCCCACCCCAGGCTGAAGTCAGCATGACGCGTTTCACGTGTGACGTGTCTGAGTGATGCTTACTCATCAGCCATTTGCCAAATCAAGCATACCGAACGCTTGGTATGTGCGCTGTAGTGTAAACACGGAGCAAGTATGTTAGCGATCAACGCTCATGTGTATGTGCGCATCAGCTGGTAAGGCGGCCTGGAACGCGCTGATTCGAACCCATCATATCACATCGCGGAAGAAGGTCGTCAAGCTGAAGCAGGCTGCAACTGCGCATGGTATTTTCGTCCTTCTGCGAAGTGGGGGCTCGCCTGGGATCATGTATGTCGAGGGGCAGCAGTCTGGTATTCAGGAGTGGATAATTATTGTGCAGGTCAGTGGCGCTGAGCTCTGGTTAGGTGGCGTGGATGCTGATAGTCAATGGCATCGCTAGAAGTTGAGATACAAGGACTACCAGCTCGCTGTGAAGCCTGCAGCAGTGCAGCGGGAGCGCCCTGATGATTTGATTAAGCTCGCGGCCGCCGGACTCTACGAGACGAAATTGGTCAAAGACTTCGGCGTGCAAATGCAGGCCAGAGGAGTTTTCGAGTGGTGGCGGAAAGGCATGGGCTATGCTGGGCAGGATGGACGCTCCTAGGCTTTGAAGCGATGATTCGAAAGCCAGCCACATGCTTCACTCAAACCTGCGACTTGAAAGATGTGATCCTCGAGTCTGTTAAGAGAAGGTAAATGTAGCACGACTGATGCCGAACAGAGATTTCCTCGGACTGGAAAAGTGAGTCATAAGCTAGGAAGCCGAAACCTCGCAACATCGATACGACATGAATGCCTTGTCAAAAACACATATTTGCAGACCTGCACAAAGACGATTTGGTAATTTGTCACATTTTAGCTCTGGTGCTGGTTAGCTGATGATTCCAATGGATCGAAGACTTCCACTTCAACTTACTGAGCAAGTTTCGATCTTACGACCTCCGGGTTATGAGCCCTTCGATATGTCAGTGGAAGGGATACGTTCGAAGGGGACGAACTTTATTTACCGGCGCGCTTCCCTGTTTGGAGTCAGTGATATGATCGTTGCATTTTCGCCGGTGGAAATCATTTACACTGCGCCATCAAGCTTCTGTTCAAGTTTCTTCGATCACACTGAAGATGACTCATGGAGCAACTTGAGCTTTACCGATCACCGAGCGACTGATTGAAGTTTTTTCCATCAAAAAGTTATATATTACTGATGCCTCATTGTCGTTGATTCGGCGTTCAAGACTGACCTCGCACAACGATAGATCAATAGACAGGATTTCCTTGCTGTCCGCCAATCGACTCTGACTGCGCAAGACTGCATTTGTACGAAAGTGGTATGCAGCTCCACACATGTGCTCAAAACTGATGGGAGAGAAGATATTAACAAGATTATGCACCGATCTTCCCTTCACAGACCGACATGACAGTTGTTACGGCACAAAGTTGAATGAGTCGTAGCAACGTAAGATCGCTGGAAGCATAGCACCAAAGCACCAGGCTTCATGCTGCCATCGTACCATAACCAAGTCACCTGGTCTTTCGGAACCGTAAGAGGCGTATCTGAGCAGGACCTTTGGATAGTGCGTCGATTCCTGTATACGTCGGACTTGGAGCCACCAGGGAACTCTCCTCGACATGCTCCAAGTCACGATTCGTCAAGAGCCCTTGACGAGAAAGTTGGTCACGAATACAACTGGGCTGGCCGGGGTTGACCCTCAATTCTTATTGCCGTGTCGATCGTTGCACACATCGTCGGACATGGGCTCGAAGGCACCGTGATCTTTCCTGAGAAATGCGTTCATGCCTCGGTTGGACCTGAGCCTCATTATGACTCCGCCTTGTGTTGAGCACGCAGTGGACCTAGCAGTCAATTAGTCGGCTGATCGGTTGATGTGGTCGACTGCTGCGCATCGCAATTGACTGCTTGTTGACACGGGTGAGAGCTTATCACCACACTCATGCGAGTTGGTGATGCCGTTGAATTCTCACGCTTTTAGATGATCACACGAGTATCGACTCAGCCTGCCGACCATGTGGCTAGTAGCCCGATTGACAGAACGGCTGCGAGCACGAGGTCAAATCACCACTTTTACCACTTGTATGTTTTGATATCGAATTTCCAGAAGACCTACCAACGCACGGCACGAACCATAGAGGTTCTCAAGCTAAACGCCCACATTTACCACGACATTCAACCGAGTCAAGCTAAGAGGCAGACCCGATCCATGCTCGCAGAAATTATCGGATCGGTGCCGCTTCTGGCTGCCACTATCAGATATGGTTGCTGCGACCGGCATGCCGAATTGAAGCAATGCATGATCTCCGCTCAGCTTGGGCAGGGCATTCATGATCAAGTGGGATACGTGTGACCACCACTGGTCTCTCAGACTCCATATATGGACAATGCGCGAACCCTTGGCCCATCGCGCGCGGAACGCGCTGCGTCATAACGTGACATGAAGGTACAACGGCGATTGCGTCCTGCACGCTGAGCACACAGTGCGCTTTAGAGACAAGGCCCGGGAAAAATGGCAAGTCATGGAACATATGTGTGCAGGTACACGTAGCCGTGCGCCGCAAGGCCGCTAAGGTGCATGCCCACTCTGTGGCGTCCTCCCATGCTTCGTCATTGTCGATGTGACCCTTGCGGCTTCTACTGGCGGTCGGAAAGGGGCCATGGCTCAACGGAGCGCAACAATGTGACAACACGAGCGACGGCAGAATACCACCTAGGCGGCCAGTTTTTGCTGGCAACTACCTGACTCATGTGATTGGCACCGTACGTGAACCATGCTGCGAGGCTGAGTCTGCACTGTGGTCAAGTGGCTTATGCTGTGTGAATATGCGCCCCAGATCCATGATTGAAGACAGGGATGCTCATTTGTAAGCTGGGACCACCATTGTACTTCTGGACAGCTAAATCGCAGGCATTGTCGTCTAATCTTGGTCGTAACTTCCCGTCGGTGGGAACACCGGAGGATCACCGACGGTCAGTGAAGGGGAAGTCTTGTGAAAGACGATGAAACGATAGAGCCGAGGCTCCTCTGGGCCTGACTGCATGCCGCTGGGATTGCTTTATTCCAGCACGCAAGAATGCAGAAGGCATGATCGACTGGAGGATCGACTGGAGGATCGCGGTCGGCGCAAGCGTTGGGCAACACAGCATTCCCAACACGAATCCAACATGAAAGTACAGTGCGTGACGGAGCTTACTCCGAGTGCGCAAACGCGCTTGCGTCGCTCAGCCAGTGACCACCCACAGTGTTGCACAGGACTGCATGACTCGATCGCGGCTTCAAAGTGAAAGACCCTCGCTGTTTTATGATCATGCTGTCCTATATCAGAGCCTCTAAAGGTGTCGACGACAGGCATATGACCGGCGCTGCTGGACTCTGCACGCTGGAGTGTCCGCGTCGAAGGCTGACGCTAGCCGGCACCCAGCGTTGCTTGCACCACACAGCGAGCACAAACAAGTCTCTAGCATACAATGCCGTATTCTTAGAAATCATAACGCTCCGTGAGATGAGCAGATGCTCCCGAGACTGCGCACCTGGACCAATTCCCATTTGCTATCCTGAGAAGTACTCTTGGCAATACAGAGTCTCCGCGTGAGATTGAAAGCTTAACTTACCTGGGTAGGAATCGTCAGCCACGATGGTATTGGCGGCGCTCTGGTTGGAGTGGGACTCTCCGTGTGTGCAACTACCAAGTTACAGTTGAGGTCGGTTGCGGCATATTTGAATGGCTGGTGGCCTATCCTGCTCGCAGCTAGTCAGTGTCGTGATCGGCTTTAGCTTTCGAAAAGTACTGACGAAAGTTGCCCTCGCCTTGGACTCGTCGGAACACGAGCTCGGCAGTTGTGTCTCCAGATGCATTTGTATCTACCGAGTGGATTCATCCACTAAGGTTTCTCGTGACCGGGGCTCGAAAGCTTCGTCAAGCTTCGAACGTCCCGCCGAAGCCCTCGTCCGCGAGCTTGGACAATTGAACTGCAGGAAATATGCCGCCCCAATCATTCACTGAGGCCACAGGGGAGCGGCTCAGGTGGCCGCACAGCCCTCTTCGCTGCCGCATGTACCGTGCATGGTTGGTGCTTCGTTGACGATTCCAGGTAGGTGGTCGCAAGGTCAGGTCGGAATCCCGGAAGAGGCGGTACATTGACGTCGTCAAGCCGCGTCCGGCAGCAGTCCAGAGTTGCCAGCGCGAGTGAGAGCACATAGCTCTCCCGCGGTACGGCATGTGGGAGGTCTGCGAAGGCGCTGGCTCGTCGTATTCCAACGGCAGCGGCTGCGGCTTCTATCAGCGTGAGACAGGCGTTTTGCTTGCCTTCTTGTGAATGATCCGCTTCAAGCCGAACCAAATGTGTGCTGTGCCAGATATGTGACGGGATTGACTCGATTTTCTCTACAGAGAACAAAATCGCCCATCTCAAACTTAGGCTTCATCAGCTACGTGCTTCGCGTATAAGGTTTCGCTGTATCGCAGCCTCACTTACTCGGCTAATGGCGCCATTAACCTCGGGAAGCGCCAAACGCACTTCAGCCCGCTCGATCAAGATCGGTGAAGTTACGAGAAGAAACATGTCCTACAGCAACGGCTATTCTGTCGACTAGGAATCCACTTCACGGTCGAAGCCAGCAGACGACGCGGGTCTGCGACCACAGTCGACTCCCTATAATCAGCCAGATCAGCTGCAGCTGTCCGGTATAAAAATGCTGAGTCGCTGGAAGAAATCCTTGTTACTAACGCACAATGGGAACAGCTAGAATTTGTGCGTGTTCAAGCAGCGAGACAAGATATCCATGCCATAAGAACGCAGCGTATACACGGTCGTGTGGGGTGGCTTGAGATGTTGTCGCTTCCTGCCGAATTCGTTCACAAGATACTAGGTTCAATTACTTTTCAGTCGACACGTGCCACTATCGATCTTTGGTCTATGTGACCCCAGAAGTTTGAGCTGAGTGTGTTCTTTCGGAAAAGCCAAGCCGACGAAGCTTGTGTAGCGTCTAGACTCTAGCGCACGGTTGCGCACCGCAAGGTCCGCGAAGGTGTCCATGTGGGCATCTGCTATACTCTGTTTCGACACTTATTAGCCTGGAGGGGGACTTAATCAATGCGGAAACGGTCGACTATTCAAGGTGTGCGCGTCGCAAACCGACGTGGTTGTCAGCTCCTGATGCCAAGCGGCAGCATCGCCCAACGGTCGGCGGGTGGTGCACACCTCTAATGCAAGAATAGCGTCAGCGAGCCGTGATAGGGCTGGGCTGTGATTGCGGGATTTGCAGCTGAGAAGGATCATGATGTGCCGTCATCACGAGGGAGGTGTTAACCATCGATAGCTCGATGTTCACATTAAACCGGTTTCAATTTTGTCGGGTCTTGCTCCTTCTGCGGCGCAGCTGCCTTTGGCGTATTTAATTCGATAATTGTGGCATCGCAGCCACAAGCAGATCGTGCAAGCCAGCACCATGACTTCAATGACTTTGGTGACACACTGACACTGTCTCACCGCGGCCACATGTGCAGGGTCTGGCCCGGCGCGAAGTCAGGTGTCCCTGGGTACAAGCGAACGATTCTCTGCGGTAGAGTTTGAGTAATGTTTGTACCCGTCTCGGCAGCTCGAAGGCGCTACCTGCTAGGTACCTTGACGACCATGCATGTCGGCTGCAGCCAGCACGGGCCTGAGCTGGGCGGCGCATGCACAGACAGGCATGCGCGTTGCGAGACCAAACAATAGCGGAGGGGTGGAAATGAAAACGCGCGCGACGCAGGACACCCTCTGTCATTCTGCATGAAGCGAAGCGATGTAGCTGTACTTCTAGCAGTAGGCTCCTGACCCCGGGGCCCGCGCATTCGCCCCCCTGAGGCCTCTGCACGGCCCCACGGGACATGGCTGCTTCGGCACACGGGAGTCTCTGCTGCAGCCTGCAGCTCCGTCGAGACACGTCATTGGCTGGAATCCGCGCCGCCGCTTGCACGCGGCCAAAGATCGAAGCGTGCCTTCCTGTCTTTGCCTTCCTGTCTTTGCCTGGTCGGGTACATGTCTCGCCTGCGGGCGAGGATCGGGCCATCTAGACCGTCAAGGCGATGATGCGCAACGAAATGATCGGCTCGACGCGCACTACTGTCCAGCAGGAAGTAGCACGGAGGTAGTGGTGGACAGCGCGAGCGCCCGTCGCCCGCCGCTCGTTTACCGACAGCCTGAGACAGGTCAGCTTCGCGTCGTCGATGGTCGATGTTCGATGTTCGACGATCTCGGATACGGACAAGCACGGCCGATCCTTTGCTGCTCTGAGCACACCGGCCGCTGTGAAGACTGTCCTGGCTCCGCCGCCCCAGCTTGTGCGGCCACAGCGACCGTGGTTGCAGAGTCTCCCGGCAACTGCACTGCACCAACCCTGGTCCTCGACCCGGTTGACTGCTCCCCTTAACCTGTCGGCGGGCACATTTCTTCTTACACCTCAATGCCGCGGTGGCTCGCCGATCCTGAGCCACTCTGTACTCTTCATGGTTCGTGCCCGCAGCAGATGCCTGTCGAGCGTTGAGCACAAACTATAACTCCCACTGAGCCCCACCGGCATCTACCCTTGACACATCGACTGGCTCCTCTGCCCTTCGTCGCCGGCCGCCAACCGACTGCCGCCGCCCGCCACCACCACATTCATTGGTTTCGGCCTTTCTTCAGAAGTCTGCTGCATCATCAACACACCTACTCCAAGGTCCAACTGTGCCCATTGTCGCGCTACTGCTCTGCACCAGGACCGCTCGGTCACACCTCACGCACAGTACCTCAAGGCGACAGGGCTCTGGAGACAACTGGATCTATTAATGCATCGGCTGTCTTCCATCATATGTGCTGCGAGACCTGAGCACATCAAGGAAAGCACACACGCTTAACCGCAGAAACGGCCCAGCTCGAACCAATTCCATTCCCAGGCCTATGCTACACCCGTAGCCTGCATGCTCCTCTACCAGAGAATGACGATGCCTGGGCCCACGGCAGAGTCACCTTATTCATTTGAACAACATGCCAGCCATAACAGACAGCCCTCGCGGTTGTACGGCGCGGCATACAGCCATCGCTCTGCCATGGAGCTTCCTCCACCTGTAGAGCCACGGCCTTCGCACCACCTTCAGCCGCGTTTGTCCGACCATCCCAGCTCGCAAATGCCACCAGACGCTTTCCGCCGCATACCTGGCAGTGTGAGCTCTGAGCCACGTTTACCTGGTCTCAAAGACATACTGACGCCGCAGCCGCCCAGCAGTGCGTCATCCGGCTTCGCAGCAGCACCCTCAAGTTGGATCTCAACCCTGGCGCAACCGCCCTCTGCTGATTACTCAAGCAATAGTGGTCGTCACAGCCGCGCCGGTTGGCATCCTCCTTTAGCACTCCACCCTCCAACCGAAGTGCTACAGCCATACCAGCCGAACAACATCCGCCGGTTGGAGCTGCCAGTCCGTGAACCAAGTCCTGTACAGCGGCATCAGCCAGTACCCACCCACGCTATCCCGCCATATTCCCCGCATGCGGATTCTCGCGAATACTTAGAAGCGCGTCCCGAGAGGTTGCGGCAGACTTCCATCACACCGCATGCTACGAACAGCGCCCCTAGCCCTTACAGTTCAATTCACGAAGACGGACTGCCTCGGAATTCCACATCGAGTCATGACAGGTCGTCCGAGGGTACTTGTGCCTCGAACGGCGCTGAGGGCCAACGCAAATTCCTCTGTACTAAGGAGATTCCTGGCGAAGGCACCTTCCATCTATATGAAGGCGGCTATCGCATACCGTCTCAGGTCGATGGGGAACAGGTCAACCCTGCCTGGGGTTTGACAAAGGCAAACAAACCCCGGAAGCGACTGGCTCTGGCCTGTCTGGATTGTCGAGAGAAGAAGATCAAGTGCGAACCTGGCGCTAGCAGCTGTCTACAATGTGAGAAGGCGAAGCGACCTTGTAGGAGGTAAGCTATGCAAAGTTCCGTGGAACATTGACACGCTGGAGTTACTGATGTTCTGCAGAGCTCCAACACAAACCGTGCATCCTGAAACGACCGTGCACCCAACATGGCAGAGCAATGGCAGCTCACCACCTTGCAAAGGACCAGGCGACACGGCAACACCAAACATGCCGGAGTACGAGGCTGAAATGGCGAATAAACGCAGGTCAAGAGACGAGCCGTCACCGACACATATGCCATCCAAGAAACATCGATCGACCTCACCAACAACTAACGCGCGCGTCGCTCCACCTCCTTACTATGTTGCTCCTGCACCTGCGGCCAGTTCTGCTCCGGCGACCAGTCCACAACGTCTTGCCCAAGATTCGGATCCGCAGCAGGTTGACCTTGACTCGCAAACGCATCTTTTAGATCTGTATTTCGTGCATGTGAACAATGCCACATACAGCCTCTTGCCGAGAAAGACCATGATGAAATGGACAAGCTTTTCAAGTCATAAAGCAAGTCGAGACGAACAGATGGTGCTGTATGCTCTGCTTGCCGTGGGCTCGTGCTTCGGCAGCGACCACTTGTACAATATTGGCCAGCAAGCCGCCGACACAGCCAAGGCATTGCTTGGTAGCCGAGCTGGCTCGCACACCCTTGCCCATGTCCTCACAAACTTCTTGCTCGGGCTTTACTGCTCTGCTCGGGGCTCTCATGCGATTGGATGGGACCATTTGGGAGCTGCAATCCGAGGAACCACCAAATCCACCTTGCAGCTCAACCAGGAGGAGTCGAACTTGGCGGACCCGCAGCCATACGCTGTGCGCATCTTTGACATGACCCGTGAACAGGTAGCCGAATGCCGGCGGCGAACTTTCTGGGCGTGCTTTCTTGCCGATCGCTACGAGGACGGCACGATATGTGCCATCACTTTGCAGGACATCTTCCTGAGGCTACCTAGCACCGACGAGGCATACGAAAGCGGCCTCCCTTCTAATGCGCCATACTTTAATAATGGCATTGTCAACCCGACGCTTACAATCTTGACACCAGACAGTCCGGTCGCTCCCATGGCTTGGCTTGCGGTGCTTACGGCTAGATGGGGCGATGTTCTGAACTTCACTAACAGAGCAGTTCATCGTCCTCAAGCCAGCTACCGCGAAGTGTATGAACAATTCTACTCGGAGACGTATAGTGCCCTGGACGGCTGGCTCGGACGATTGCCGGACTGGCTGAAATACGAGGATGGCAACATGGCGCGCAGCCTTGAGGGCGGCTACGCCGCCCACTTCATCACGATCCATACATTATACCATTTCACATTGCTAAGATTGAACCGCTACATACGCCGCGCGTACATTCCGGATCTTGTCCCACGCAATATACGGGCCGCACACCACCATGCACATTCTTTGCTAACTATGCTCAGCAAGTACATAAAACTACGCCAGGAATTGGCACATGATCGTCATCGGCCGGAGTGTGTTCTGTCCACGCCTTTTGTCATTTGCGCCATCATGTCAGCTACCGACGTGCTGGGCGCTGGCGGGCCTGACTTCAAATTCAAGAATGCTGTAGACCTGGTGGGAGTTGGGTTAGAATGTCTGCGAGAATTAGTGCATTACTGGACTTGTGCACAGGATCGCTTGCGAGCTGCGGAAAGGCGATACTACGAGATTCAGGCAGTCATCGTTCGGCCGAATCGAGCCCGCAATGGCGCATGGCTTGGAAACAATTGGGGTCTCAAGGACCCGATGCAGAAAGAATATGAACTGGACTATGATTGTATAGGAGGGACGGAGCATACGGATGATGACAATTACTCGAATATCTACTTTGCGGCGCTTCGGGAGGGTTTTCATGACGAAGGATCTCCGAGTCAAGGTCGCAGCTTGCGCGCTGCCTGAATACGACAGTTTGGCCAAGAGCATGTACTCGCAGAAGCATTTCAATGGCAGCGAAGGAATGGGCCGGAAGGTAGACAGGACTAGGACATTGGCAGGATTGCTGTTGAACACTATAGGAGGGAGGTGGCACAGCAAAATTGAGCATTGGCTTTGGATACCCACTACACCCATAGTATAGCTTGACGACAATAATGATCATGAATGTCGAGCGGCCAGTCTTCGGACTCATGTCAAGCAACAAATCTTTCTGCTTTTGTGGGTCATCGATTCATGAGGTGCAGTCCCCGGCTAAGCAAGTAAGCACGGGGTACCAACCACGGCCTGGGTAAATGACGGCGTGAACAGCGCGTGCCCTAGAGGTGTCGATCATCTCGGAGCAGACCGACTTGGCAGCTCCAAGTACAGCGCTGCCCATGTCATCTGCCTGTTCACGACATAACAAGAGTTCATTTATGAGGCGATGCTGTCAGCAAATGCAAGACGGTCCCAGCTGAACGGGTCGGCTGCGCACTAAAGCGAAGTGGCGCGTGAGCGGCAAACAACGATCGCCGATGAGCACGACTACCGAGCGATGCCTCCACTGTAGCTACGAGGTGCCGCTCGCATGGGTGATAGGAAAGTGTGTCGTCGACTCGAGAATACTGATATCGGCGGCGTGTTCGCCCAGATTGACAGAGTCGAACGTGAGACATGGCGCCTGTAGCCTACTACGGTACGGACAAGCGAGCACCTTATCAAGCCCATGTCGTTCACGGTGGCAAACTGGATCCCCGAGCACGCCGTCGACTCGGCTTCGATTGCATGCTGGTACCTCTAATGGACCCGAGACCTTGCATAAGCTCTGCACGAAAACCTGCTGCACTCCTTGCGCTTGATCCTTGAGCGGTGTGCGCGCCCGCAGTATTGTCCGGGGTCTCGCCAGGATGTGTTCATGCAGCAAGAGATCATGCGCCCTGGCTGACTACAGCAGCAGATACGGAGCAGATACGGACTAGGCCTCATGCCTGGTCGAGAGGCGCGGCACTCTGGACGCTTTGACCGCGACCCTCAAAGACGCACGGTGTCGCTCGACGTAAACACGGGACGCTGTGTGGTACGTGGCTGCTTTTGCCTGCCCAGCTAACGCGCCGGCTGCCGCAATATCAGGGCCGGTATTTGGAGCTGCACTCTAGCGAACAATATAGATTATTTTGGCGGTCAAGGGCTGGTTTCCTCACAATCTTTGGCGAGCCCGCTTGAGTCCCGCTTTGTCGCTTGGCAATCTGCCGTTGATAGAACGCAATAGAGCCTCGTTCGTGGCATGCAGATGATGGCTTCGTGCGAGTCAGAGATGATCCAACGTATAGCGGCACTCACTTGGACGATCGCTGTCCCCACACGCGACTGGTCTACCTACGGTGCCATGCATCACTGACAGCAGTACCGGCACCTAAACCGTCGGCTCTGCAGAGCGACCAGGCTGTACCTCTCCTTGATCGGCAAAGGAATTTCGAATCAGGACCGTCGCTGTCGATGAGAGGTACCAAGTTCCGTGATGACATGTTGCTGCTAGGATTAGCAAGCATCAAAGCACAGCGTCAAGGAACAGCTCGCCTCAACATACAATAGCTCGTACCACCGTCTGCAAATCTGCGGCAGATTCTCCACGGAAACCTTGTGCTTCGTACCACGAAGAAGTGTTCGCGGTGCAGGCTGTCTCAGATCGGATGCTGTGACAAAGAGGACAATCAGCAAGATGCCGGTGCTGACAGGGTGCTCAAGCAGCCGCTCGTACGTTGCACATAGCGATGGCCAGCGAAAGTACTGGAGGTGACGCTCCATCCCGTGTCAGCGGACGATGCTACTTGCGCGAGGATTGCCAACACGAAAGATGCCGTGATATTTATACCCACATGGATATTTGAGACTGCAAGAAAGGAGGTCTGCGTCCTGCCACACCGCATACAATACCGCTATCTGGGCAGAGAGTCAGCGTTGTCAATGCCTCATCGGCAACATCTTCCACGAGCTGGGGTACAAGAATCTCGATCTGCCGCCTGCCTCGGCTGCGTACACCGCATACGCTGCTCTGATACATCGCCATTACCAGCCCTATATATGTCTGTAGCAATGCCCCCGCGATGCGTCTATGGCGTGGCAGCCTTGAGACGGCAATCAAGGACTGCCTGACAAATGTTCTGTTTAACCCAAGGGAAGCTTAAGTAGGTGTCGCTGACTAATAATGTGGCACCGAGACCAGCCTGCGACAGAGGCCAGGCATGCTGAAGGCAACGACAAGTTCCCGCACATTGGACTCTGCTTCGACCGGGGACGTTGGGTGAGCCGGGTCAACGCCATTTCTTTGCATATTACATTCCGACCTGTGCGTGACAGTCGTGCTTCGGCATGCGTTCATCGGGCACTGGCACGAGCTCGCCGCGGGTTTTACCGTGTAGACGTATAGGTAGACAGCAAGACATACGTTGGGTATTCGCTTCGTTGATCCAAGCCGAGCAAAAGAAGTGTCTTCTATGATACATGTATGTTTCCCCTGCTCAGATCAATCACCATGGTACCTGCGGCTACCCGGCTGGACTTGGAGTCTTGTGATTGACAGCTCTGATGCAGGTGATTGGAAAAAGCAGGTCACGATGATAAGTAACTCTCCAATCCTGGACCAGACGCAGGGCCACGTCAGAGCGATTGACACGGCTAGCCTGCATGAGCCTACTGCGCCGCAGTGCACTGGTGCTTCACATGGACGCTGTAGTCCTGGTTGGGTTATGAGGTCGCTTTCCCGAGGTATGTGCAATCGATAGGAAAGAACACCTTCGATCAGTGGACGTCTTTCGGAAGACAACCTGGACACATCGCGCTAGGTTAGTAAAAGTGGCCCGAACTTTGTTTGTCTTGAGTGTGCGGGCTCTCGTCAGCTTGCGAAGTCGTGAGATCAGCTTTGGTGCCAGCTGTGTGCAGGTTCTATGATCCAAGTCAAGTGATTCCGGTGCGCCCTTTGCGATTACGAGCTGTCGGCAACGGCTAGAGCAACCAAGCATCAAAGAGCTGTGGCAGTGCGCCCAGCCACGACCGACTCTCTGCTATCGGAGCCGCAAAAAACTCGTCATCGATCGCCGCCAGTGCCAAGTGACGAGCCATCGCCGTCCTCGTTTTCATTGCCTGGCCCGTCTCTCATGACACCGGCTGCCGCAAAGTGGTTGACTTGCGCCTTCTCCGTGCCCTTCTCTTTGCCTTGCACAATGTCCAGATGTGCGAATTCCTTTCGGGCCAATTGGACATTGACCCGGGCCGCATTAAATCCCGCCTCATCGTTGGGCATCACTACAGCTAGATTGGTGTTGTCGGTCAACCTGGTGATAAAGAACATGAATTCGCCAGTCTTGATCAGCATTTCCGCGAAGCTGACTTCGGATGGAAGAGAACCTGTGTGGCGTGCCATGCTGTGCTTGTGCGTCTTAAGAATACTACTCAAACGCTCGAAGCGGTCGTGGTATGGATTACTCTTCTCTTCGGAACCGGTGACATGGGTAACAACCAAGCAGGTCGTTCGCTCATAGAGGATCAGTTCGCGGGCGTCAAGTAGCGTGGCGAGATTCCTGAGCATGCCCTCGATTGTATTCGCGTTCGGAACCAGAAAATAGATGACTTGCGTCCAAGCACGGTAAAGACTTTGGTCCCAGATACTTGTAGGCCATACTTCAATCTGTTGTTCGAGAAAGCCTTCATCAAGGCAGGTGTCCATGACATCTTCCTTCCTCTGCCGGAAGATTGAATCCTTCGACGCTACTGGAATGAGGTCCATTTTGTGTACCAGTACGAAGATTTTGGAATCTGGACTGCTCTCCCTCAGTGCTCGGACCGTAGATGCAAAGCTCAGCAAGTCGCTTGCAGCTTCACGGCTTGAGATGTCGAAGACAAATATCAGGACCGCGACGGAGCTGAAGACGTGGCTCCGTTGAGTGGTAAGGTACGATTCCACAAAAGAATCCTGGCCGCCGCAGTCCCACAGGTTTAGCATTAGATTGCCCATGAAGCGTATGTTGGCGTGTTCGACGTCGACTGTCGCGCCCAGTCTGCGAACATCCTTCGCCACGTAATTGCTGAAGATAATGCTTCGCATGCTGGACTTTCCGGCCCCGGATCGACCCATGAGCAACACCTTCCGCCGTTTCTGCCGCTTGCTACGCTCCATCGTACTCATGCTGACTTGCCAAGATGGCGGCAGACCGCCCGATGTTACACAAGAAGCCTGCCCGGTGTTCTATCAAGCGGTCTCAGAATTCAGGTACATGCTAGCTCCGCTTCCTCTGCAATCGAGTGCCAGGTGAGTATGTTCCGACTAGTACACATGGATGCTTCCCGCGGAGGAGGCCCGATCGTAGTTCCTTGAACGCTGCTGATATCGTTGCTGCCTTACGCCAGTGAAAGATCTCGGCCGCTAGCAACGGCCCGAACCACTTGCTTATACTTGCCAGTCCGTCGGGTCATCCTCCCATGCCGACTGCTCACGCTCGAAATGATTCACTGGATGATCATATGACTTTCGCACAGAGAGATTGTGACTCGAAGGGTTGTCATGGCAGTTGGTCACTTTCCTCTATACCATGGTGAGAATGAGAGACCCAGACACACAAGCACACATGGGGGACATTTGCGACTGGCGTAAGGCTTGTTCAGAGGCGAGATTGTCTCAGATTGCCTTTTATTGTCGTTGGCACAGTGTGGGCAGCAAGTGTCCTTAGAGAAGGATGCGCCTCTGTGGAGTGCTGCGCTGTTCTTTCGAATGCTATTTGCTGAGGAAACAACGCACAGAATGGAACATAGCAGATTCTCAAGATCGTTGAGCGGGGACGACAGCGCCCACGTCTATTTTGCGGCACCACAATCAGCTACTTGGACTTTGCTTCTGGTCTTGGTCGAATTTGCGCTGCAGGAGCGCATGTTCTGGGCCGCACCGACACCAGTTGAGATGCTTGCCGGCTACTTCCATGCGATCATGTTCTTTTTGCGCTTAAGGTATGATTCAGGAGACGCATGAGGAATTTGAGTTTTTGCCAGATTTGCAAGAGTTGTGAGCTGCGTATGATAACGAAATGATTCTGTCAGGATCCAATGGAATTCAGCCGTGGATGAATGGGCGTAAATGAACAAGGGTGGCAGGAAGAAGGACATCGCAAGACGACCTCGCCTACCGGCACGGTATCTTCGTGCAGGATGTATCCGTTACGAATATGTCAATTCGACGACTTGTCGGCGTCAATGCGAGCTCACGGCCCAAGTCACCATCGTAGGATTCGCGCCTCTGCGAACGACTCCAAATTCACGGGAAATGCTCTAATTCGGCGGGAGAGGCGACAGTTACGATCGACTCTCTTGGTGTGCCGTAAAATCTGGCAGAAGGCCATTAGCCCAGCATGGCCGTGATGTAATGATGGTAACCCTGTTCGCACTTCCTGACTGGCAGACGGAACCCCTTCACCACCTTGAGCGTCGTGATTGGCACCAAACAACAAGCCCCTCCTATGCCTTGGCCGGACTACAAACCTCTGGGGGGACGCCCCGCGCGATTTTGATGCGTATAGCACTCGGACACGCCGAAATTTTAGCCAACGCACAAAAGCCTTGTCAACACGCTGGAGTTATCGCGAATTCAAGGTAGACAAATATCCTGATTGCCTTGACGACATGCTGTGAAGCGGTAGAGGCAACGACGACCCCTTACCAACCGATCTCGGAGCCGCCGCTGACATCAATGCGGTGTACGACGGCAGCCCTGGCTGCAATTTCAGCTCCAGCACCAGCACTCTGTATCTCAGCGACAGCAATGGATGCGATGATCCAAAGCCATCACACGCCGCTGTGGCGTTGAGCATCACCGAATCCACCCCCCGGGATCCACGGCCGATAACGAGCTGAGTTTGCCATCTCTGAAGACCAGCACGGGCTCCATCTAAGGGACTAGGGAGGAGATCGAGGACAAACTTAGCATCCGCGGCGCGCAGATGGCGCTCCCCAATATCGTCGCAGCCATCATCTCCTTGTCTGTCACCTTGTGCTTCCTAGAATACCTCGGCTTCATCAAAGGGAAACAGCCTGCTGGCCAAATTCAGCGTCGCGATACCCCCTGTGACGTTCTGGATATGCCGGGCGATAGGGCGAATGCTGTTGTAAGGTTGTGGCAGTCTACTGACGGACTATGAGGACAGCATGCCGGTGGAGGGAATTGCAAGTCGGTCGTGTGCTTGGCTTGACACCAGAGATTGGTTCAAGGAGGTTTGGAGGGAGATGTTTTGGAAGATGCTACCCGAGACGACCGGTCATAAGGTCGATGAATTGGTGATAGTAGTGTTGTTGATAGGAATATGTCTGCTGTTGGATTGTTTGTCATGGGGCCAAGCTTCGACAAGGGTATGTACTGATGTTTATGAGAGGGAGAGAGCGGATATGAGCGCCTGAAGTGACCAGTCCTAAACACATCGTGGACGCAGACAGAATGTTGCGCACACATGATCCAATACGCTGGTGCTGGTGCTGGCCGATAAAGTTTTCCTCCTTGTGCTTTTCCATGAATTTCCACTGAATAGCCAGAGCGCACATGGTGGCTCATTTGCTGCATTTGCTCGGGTAGTTGTGCCATGCTTGTCATGTCGATATAGCGTGTGCATGATGGTCTCGGGTTTTGATGTATGTGATGGGTTGGCGTTCCGTGAACCCCGCCTTCCGGTGGGTTGCACCAGAGTCACCGCAATACCCGACCAAAAGTTTGAACACGTTTCGGATCAGGAATGTCAGGACCAAATGAATTGAAGAGAGCCGCGTCGCCAGACGCGGACGAGGGCGGTGATGGAGGAAGTGGCGAGACCCACCTGGGAAGACAGCGGAGTCGAGCCGCGTGTGCACCTTGTCGTCAACGTAAGAGGAAATGCGATGGCAAGTACCCGTGCGGCACCTGTGTGCGATATGAGTATCAATGCGAGTACTCTGCGACGAAGCGTTCTTCGACAATCAACTGCGACAGCCTTCCACTTTCGCATGAGGCGTCTCCCAATACTGGAAAGACGCCTCCAAGCATTGTCCAGCTTCAGAAGCATCCACTCACGGCGCCCGGAGCTCGCTTCCACCACAGAGGTATTCTGGATCCTGTCAAAACGCGATTTGTTCGAGCAAATTCTGCTATCGCTTTCCCCCGAGTTCTGGGTATGGACATGGAATCGGAGATAATCCCTCGGCTGCACTCTTTCGCTTGGCACACCGGCATCCGTGGCGAGCCCATTGAGGCACCAGTCGAGATCACCACGCTCCTTACCTGGCCAGAGATGCAGGCGTTGTCCAATGTGTATTTCAAGATAGTCAAGCCAGAATTTGGCCTGGTGGATGAGACAGAATTCAACGAGCAAGCCGCTGCTCGCTTTAACGATGCGAGAGGCCTTAATGATGTGGATGCCATGCTCTTGGGTGTAGGCGCACTAGGCTCATTCTTTTCTTCCACTCCACATGCGAAGGAAACGGAGATGATATTCGCAGCCCGCGCTGTACTTACACAAAGGATCGTCAATGGCCCGACAACCAACAACATTACTGGCTGGATCTTGCGCACGATCTACCTGCGTCTGACATCGAGGCCACATGGATCTTGGATGACTAGCTGTATCACAATGCATCAAGCTGAGGCGAGTGGATTACATAAAGAGCTGCAAACCATTGCCGTGGTCTATCCCGCTGCGCCATCTGGAGACCATAAGCTTCAAAAGACACGGAGAAAGCTCTTCCACATTGCACGAGCTTTGAACATCATTCTGTCGTTTGAGTACGGAAGATCGCGTGTGACGTTTGACGTGACCACGACAAAGCGATTTGCAGCAGAGAGCGGCAGCTATGCACATCAATTTGTCGATATGGCTGATCATTTACCCAGCGACTATGTAGATCGAGATCGCGAGCCTGATCCGCCTGCTGCGCTAGCCGCCGCTTTGACAAAGCTGGAAGAAATGCGCAGCAACTCGTCTTTCATGACGATGCTCAAAGCAGATCTCGCCTTCTCAATCTATCGTCGATTGTGGTTGATGAGCTTGACGGATGCCAAAGACCGAGCAGATACTGTCATCACGATTGGCAAAGCAGCTCTGGATGCTGCAACCCAGATGTTTGATAAGCGCCTACCGTGGTGGAATGTTGTGCATGCTCCATTTCAATTTCTTTGCGTTTGCCTTGCAGTGAGCACACCAAGATCGTTGAGCCACATTCAGGAGACCATGGCACTACTTCACCGCATCACCGAAAATTATGATACGCACATGGTCCGTGAGGCTTACAACCAGGCCTCCGCACTACTCAACATGTCAAAGAGGCGGAAAGAGAAGGAGTTGGAAGCTCTCAATGCTGTGACAGACTCCTCTTCGTTTGTGGGTGACCACCCGAGTGTCGGAAGCACTGCTTGTGGTGGACATCTGGCAAGTCTGACAGAGGCGGTTCCTGACTTTGACTGGACCGCTGATCTGGGTAGCCTCGAGTGGGACATGTTCTTGAATCCGGATCTGGTTATGTCTACCCAGCAGGTGCAGTCCGCACCGGTTGGCGACGGAACATTTCAAGGTCATGCCGGCGTGCCGGCTTTTCCGACGTCCATGCCAGATAGCGGTGCAAGAGGGATATGATCCTCCGGCCGCGCAATGAAAGATATGACTGAACTTGATGTGGTTTTGCCGCACACACAAATAATGAAGGGTATTCCCTAGGCTATCAAGACTGAATGGTAATCTGCTATAGTCCGGTGACTCGACTGAACTTACATCAACGACTAAGGATCAGTAGGTCGAGACGCAATCAGAACCTGGCCCAATGGCCACCAAACCGCGAAGATATTGCCTGCGAGGTTGGCTGCAACTACGCAAGAGATATACCGAGGTCAAGCATGATTACGGCGTGTCAACCGACAATGCTGGAAGGTCAGCGACTAGAATTCACAGCAATATGCGTGATTGGCGCCGAGCGCTGGAAGCGGATGGCTTGCAGGCATTCATCTGTGGTTGAGGACCAGTGCGGTGAATCGTCTTCTGGCATAGGAAATTGTATGCAGCTGGATGTCGCGTATGTTGCCTTGCACTTTAGTGTGGATTCCCGCTCGGTTCGACGGTTCGAGTCCAGGTCGGCCTCTGAGAATCTCGTCGATGAAAGCGTTGTCCAAGCTGACCTATCGTCCGCGGAAGATCTCGGTCCATCGGTGGATCTCCGCATCGGTGTGCCATGATGGCGTGTGCTTGGAAGGCAGATGGGTCTGTCTAGCTGTGGTCCAGATTTGGCGGCGCTGAGTAGCGCATTGACGAGATTCGCACTCATCGCGGACGGCGTCCTGCTCTGCTGCAATGCAGTGCTCTCGCGTCCAGACGATTTTGTACATGGCGCTTCTTTCAGGTATCCTTGCACAAGCGTACCCTTCGGTATCCTGAAATCGGACCGTGCTCAGCTAGACCTGCAGGGCGCGGAGTCTCGCACGTGATAGTGAGTGAGCCTGCAGGGTGCGGAGTCTTGTTCGTGGTAGTGTCTGAGCCTGCATGCTGAGGGATGTTGCGTATAGGGGTGTTGACATTCTGAACGCGCCTCAATAGGGCAATTGCTGCTCGGAACCAGGCCTCCATTATGGCGCTGTTGTGGTGCTATCGCTCGTGACTCACAAGTAGTGCTGATGATGAGAAGTTCAACAAGAGAAGTGTTGTGAGAATGTTGAGCACTAGAGAGAATCAATTATACTTGACCGCTTGAAAGCTGGAATCAGGATGGTTTGCAGCCACTCATCTGCTGTCAGGTCCTGTTATCCAGCGATGATACCGATCATCGCAGCGATAGTAAACAAATGCTCAATGAAACATGCAAATGCCCGCATGCAACATTTGGGCGACAGCATGGTTGCAGCCAAGCCAGTGACAGAGCTTCTGAATAGTTGCCTCGTAATCCTCTTGGGAGTAGCTTCAGGAGCGCCCTGGGCAGCAGTGCCGCACTGAGTTGCTGAATTCAAGATCGCTTGGAGTCGCGGCAATCACGTCCTCAAAAATGTTCACAATCAGCTGGATAGGAGGTATAGAACGCCCGTATCCAACAAATATGCCGCTCCGCAAAACCTCAAAGCAATCTTGCTTGCCCAGTCTTCTCTCTCCACCTACAAGCCAAGCGGATTCTGCCCAGTCTGAGCATTACCGCCAATCCTCTCGCCTCCAGGCTTGTCGTTCTCCTTCTCTGGCTCTTTGAGCCCTGCGTCTTCTTTCGCTGCATTCTGAACCTTCATCAGAGCCTCGCCACTAGGTCGGCCGACTTGTCCAAGGACGTGCCCGACCGGCTTTAGTCCTTTATCTAGGACTTGACCAACAGGGTCCCCGACAGGTGCGAGGAGTCCTACATGTCATTATTAGCGTGATATCTCCAGTGGACGCCGCTCTTATCCAAGCCTACCTCCAGTCCCTTCCAGAGGACCATTCGGCTTGATTCCTGTGTCGAAGGGCATTTCGTACTGCTCAAGCTGTCTCTCTTCGCTCAGGCTATGGTTCACTCGAGCATGTCGACGTGTATGAGAAACCTTCGCCAGGAAAACATGGTGGGCGTGCGATGTCATTCCCTTGTGACCTGCCTGCAATATCCCTGTTCCATTAGGTACGCAACCACATGGCACATGACTTTTTGTGGTTATTGTGGGTGCACGAGCACCCCTTATGACGGCAGCCGCGCATAACCTCGGGAGTAGCGTGCCGCATCGGTCGTGGATGCTGCCCATCACTACAACATGTATCTTCCTCCGCGCAGCGCATGGACATTTTAATCATTACCTGATATTCAACTGGCATCGATTTCCCGCATGGAAATGCAGATTCCGTAATAGGTTCGAGGCTTCACGGAGCTGGAGAGCAAGTTTGAGGAAATATCTTCAGCGACCAAACCACCCGATGGGGTTCGTTCACCGGGATCGTGATGACATTGTCTGGCAAGCGCAATAGAGCAATGCAGCACTCCAGCTCGGACTGAATCCTGATGCACACATGCAAGCACACAAGCTACGCAATCACCCGCGCGCTCGCCTCCATCCAATGGAGCCATCTGTCATCCAACGAGTCGACCGGATGATAGCAAGCATCAATGCGTGATGTTCCATTTCAAACATTGCAAGCAGTCAACAGCATCGTCGGTGAAGTCAACCGTGTCAACAAGTGGTCATCCTATCACACAGCAGTCAGACCCGTCAAACAGCAGTCAGCCTCCCAGCCAAACAGCAGCCAGCCATGTTAAGCAGTCATTCGGTCGATCGAGTGATGGAATCGCTGCTTGATTCCTGCCTCAAGCAGACACTTTTGTAAAGACCAGATCCAAGTCACCAAGATCAACAGTAAAATGGTCAAGAGCTCATACATCAGTCGGTGACCATCTTCTCGTAGCCAAGAACTAGCCTGGTCGTCAGCGTCCGGAATTCCATCGAGGCCAAATTCTTGCCGATGCAGCCATACGTGCCCATGGAGAAGGGAGCAAAGGTGTCCTTGCTCTTGACCATCTCCGGCTTGCTGTACCATCGCTCTGGCACAAATTCATTGGCGCTCTCGGAGACGGTATCATCTGGTCTCCTGTCAGCACGTAGTCTGCACAAAGCATGACATAGTGGTGGTTCCATCAGTCAACCGTTGTTTGACGGCGTGTGACACGAGTCAGTGGTGACTCTTTGTTGATACTGTTATCGTCCGATGATGATGTTGACGACTGAGCTTGTCGGTCTCATCAAGCGAATGTTGACTTTACTTGTTCAATGGATGACTGATGGGTTGACTCATTGGATCACTGGCAGGGCGTGGGACGTTTCTTACCACGACTGATCACAAATTGAGGCATGATGAAATTGGTACGACCTGGCACCCACCGGTCACCAACCTTCGTTCCCTCCTTCGGTGTCAGACTGGATACGGCGCTCGTCGGAACCGGCGGATGCATTCTCAAGGCCTCATTGGTCGCACCGTTCAAGTGCTGAGCTTGGCGAATGTCCTTGTCCGACCACTCGCATTGTGCAAGTGGTGTGAGCTTCTTTCCTAAGTTTCTTGATTTGCTAAGGATCTTCCGCCAAGTGGCAGAAGAAATACACGAACGTTGCAGAAATTGTGTCGGAGCCAGCGACGATGAACAGTCTTGCCTCCGCTTGCAGCATTGGTTCCTTCTTGCAGCTCATTGACGCCGTCGTACGCTTCCAGGATGGACGACATAATATCAGTTCGGCCTTTCCCATCTACTTCTTCCGACTGGTTGACACGCCAATCGAGCTCTTGAATACAGAACCTCACGAACTTCTGATAGCCAGAGCTCAGTCCGGGGATCTGCATCAGCAGGCGGAAGAACCAGATCGGCAGAATGTACCCAAGAGGCTGCGTTCCTGCACTCAGCATCTCCAGGGAATCCTGCTTCTCGCCACTATCAAGCATGCCGTAATCTTTGCCAAAGGTCAGTCTACCCATTACGTCGAAAGAGTACAGGTTGAGCGACTTTGTGGCGTTGAATGCCTTTCCTTCCGACTCAGAGATCCTCTGCACGACTTCATCTTTCAAGCTGTTAATCGTGAGCTCATACTCGCGAAATGCCTTATTCGAGAATGCTGGTGCCCAGACCTTTAGGTGTCTGTTTAGAATTCAATCAATGTCTTAGAAACCGGCCGAATACTTACTCGTCTCTGCTTGTCATGCAGAGCTATGTCTTGCGAGATGTGTATGGATGTCAGAGGAGCGTCGACGTCGTACCATTGACTCTTAGTGACCTTGGACTGCTGGCGGGATACACTTTCCATGATGCTGGCGTCGATAAGCGACAGATCGTTGCTTCCAATGCGAACGACAGGTCCATACTTGTTGTGCAGAGCTTGTAACTTGTAGTAGGCGTTTGAGGCAGAGCTGGAAAGACATGAAGAAGTTCGACAGCCTCGCTGACTATGGTCCCGGGAGTTTGTTCGACGGGTTGATAAGTATCCAGGGGTATCAATGTGCTGCCCAATGCGCCCATCAGAAAACTGGAACCGATCAGTGATGTCGTAGCTACAGCCGAAGCTATACTGGAGCAATGGCTATTGATCAAGGCGAGTTCAAATCCAAGCGATGCTACCACGAAGATCAAAAGACAGAGAGACTTGTGTCTGTGGCATTTGTAATGATTGAAGTAGAAGACATGGCTGCTCACGCCTCCAACAAGGGCGACCGATACTGGCAATTTGATAGCTTCGTCCGTTCCGACTAGGACTCCTACACCAACATCCTCGGAGTCTTGGAATAGACGACTCGAGCAGAAGGTATTTGTGTCTTTGTGTCTTGACAGCCCTCGGGAGTTGCTGTCCCCGCACCGCATCGTGGACGACGATCACCTGCGCCTACCTCCGACTGACGCTCCTTCGATTGCTGGATGGGTACATGTGATGATGTTATGTAAGCAGGGGGTTTTGGTGGCTAGCCAAACAGCTCGAGCTAGTTAGCTGCCTCAAGGACTACGCTAAGCCAAAAACATCACTCCTTCACCACATCTACACACACGACACGACGCAGTCGACCTGTCGGCAAACACTCGATTCTGTCAAACAGCCGTCAGCCATGTCAACCAGTCACAGTTGATCGACTGGTGGAAATACTGGCGTGTCGAAGTGCGCGTGTCATGCCAAGTCGTCGGGAATGGTGGACCTTCTAGCACTAGCATAATTAGACAGATCTTATATCGAATCAGAAGTGTAGGACCATTGTCTGCGATCGTTCGTGAAAAGGATACCTCTGGCTGCGCTGGTGCAAGGATTTTGGGCACAGTCGCTGCGCCGAAAATTTGATTGGTACGCACCAAGTCGGCTACCTCATGTGGGCGCGAGCTCGCAGATGTCCTTAGGATTGTCGCCTGCAGTGGCTAACCCTACAGCACCGACAAGAAGAGGCGTTGGCATGATCAGCAATATAGCTGAGCTGAGCTCCTCGCACTCGAGAAGATCGCCTACAACGGCTTACATTAGCACGTCACCCGCAAGAGCGCAGCCCGTCAGCAAGCGAGAGAGCCGAGCCATCGTCCTTAAGGCCTCAAATCAGGTCTCGGAGCTAATATATAGGACGGAGATCACAATAGCGTGCGTGTTTGCTGGCATGGCATGTCAATATTGCGAGGGCGCGCACGTCTCACTTTCAAGCCTCGTTTGGCCGGACGAGCGAGTTAGCAGCGCGCAAAGAGCAGAGGAAGATCCGAAAAGCTATTCATGGCCTCCGATTCTCAAGGGCTTTCCGCCATCTCTCGTTGGAAACCGATCGCCTCAGATCGGACGTTTTCCGCCTTGTTGAACTCGTCTTGCCCTTCCTAGATGGTGGCGCATTCATCCACGAAATCTTTGCGAGGTGGCTGTTCCATCTGGAAGATTTTGACGAAAGAACCATAAAACTGACACTGTGAGCTGAGGAATCCTTTGACTGATAAGTGCACGAGATCGACCAGCAGTCGCCGATGGTCGGAGGTTTCTGAGGCACCTACAGCGGCTCAGAAGCATGTGAATACCATGTCATGAGAAGCGCAGAGCAACACGGAGGCGTCACTTTCATCGAGATTGCCGGCTGGTATGCTTGGCATTGACAGCACAGCCGCCCAACCACATCCAAAATCCTGCAATTGGACTCTTCGCTGTACATATGCGCAACGAGAAGATGCGCAGGCTGGTCTGGGCTGCACAGCCTACCTGTCGCGTCTTACTATCTAATGTTTCAGTGCCCTACTCTACGCACTGCATGCCAGTAGTACGAGGTGGCTAAGTCAAGCTCCGGTTCTGATCTAGTTTAGAATCGCGGATCACTAAAGCAGCCTACCTCAGCCCGAAATTCATCAGCAGGAGCGGAACCTTAGGGCTTATGTTAATGATACAGCAGGGTCGGAGCTTTACGGCTCAGCACAGTCCGAGTGATCGAGGAGCGAGTTAGTTGTAGCAAACCCGCATGTTTAATGATGTCTGGCTTCCCACAGAACCACAACTTCCCCCTACTCAGATCAAGCAAAGCAGCGAGCCCTACCACAAAACACCATCAGCGGTCCTACCGGGCATATTTCCCTCGATCAAGATCAACGCTCAAAAACGGGACTGCAACAATGATTCCAGCACACTACCTCATCGCTTGCGTGTTCTTTCTGGGCACCGCGACTACAGCCGCAGTGTCGGACACTCCCATTCATGTGGCAGAATGCCCTGCATACTTCGACATCAGTTGCGTATCCAGGCTTCTGTTACGCCAGCTAGGCAGAACCGACAGGCTGGGGCTGCATCGTCCAGGAGATGTCGACTTGTCAATGCGCACGATTGATTCTAGTGTGGGAAGGCGTACCACATTCATTGGCATTTGCTCAGGCTTCGGGAGCGAAACTATGACAGCAAGTCTAACATGTTACGTATGTAACAAACACAATTACACTCCTTTGACTACGAAGCCGCAATGAAGATTTGTCTTCATCATTGTTTGCAGCATTTCGGCGGGACGAATGAGGAGATATACTGCGGAGATGGCCCCACGAACCGAGGCTCTTCCCTCCATTGCATCGACTGAAAATGAAGTAGATTGGCCGGTCGCCTTCAGTGTATGACAGCGCTCGTATGCCAAAGGCCCAGGCCGATAGCCGCGCTGTCAAAGGACACTGCTGTCGCTCTCCATATGCGGAATTTGGACTGCCCTTCATGCCGGCGACGATGCTACCAATTCCCAAATCGCTGATAAGCCCACCAGGCGTCGACTCTGGACGTCAAAAGTTTGGCTGATATGTCGACTAATGGAAGCACCGCAACACAATTGAAATATAGCTTCCCAGACATTTCATAGACCTGATCGAGTGACTGAGCACCTCCAAGCCGCCAATATTGTCGATCTCCTTGACGTGCCTTCTGCGAACTTTACGAGAACATGAGATTTTGCCTCACGTGCCTTCGACCTCACGGACTCTCTCATCTCCATGTTGGTTGCACGAGTGCCACGGGC
This sequence comes from Teratosphaeria epicoccoides, assembly GCA_021401465.1. Taxonomy (NCBI): domain Eukaryota; kingdom Fungi; phylum Ascomycota; class Dothideomycetes; order Mycosphaerellales; family Teratosphaeriaceae; genus Teratosphaeria; species Teratosphaeria epicoccoides. The sequence goes on from JADDMT010000038.1 coordinate 152,447, forward strand.
AGGTCAATCGCTGCAGCACGGCGACAAGTCGCGGCCCTACACGTGGAATTTTGGGCAGCATCGGTCGTCGAAGGCTTGCGCAGTCTTGAGGCGCTTCTCTTTCCCTCCTAGGCGTGATGTTGCTTCACATAGACTGGGCGTCTTTGCTACACAATAGTGTGTGCAGAGCAGAATTCCAACCTCGCCAGTTGGATGCACTGCCCTAGCACGCCATCTTCGTTGCACGGTGGCTGTTCATAAGCCTCGTCCTGCATCACGAAAACCCAAAGGGTTCACATGCCGTATAGTCTGGCCTGCTCATCCACTCAGCTTAAACGCGGGCATTGACCTGAGTTCATCATCAATCCATTCCTCCATAAATGCATCATTTCACCGCTCCCTTCTTCCCCGCCACACCGTCCCAGCAGCACCAGACCCGACCCTTCCCCCACCTTTCCCAACTAACCTCTCCACCAACCTCCCCACCGGCAGAACCGTCCACCGCGCAAACCAAGGTGTCATCCACACACTCCCCACAATCCTAACCGGCAAGAGGACCTTCGTAATCGCATACGCCGTCGCCAGCTCCGCCACAATCCTCACACCGCTACCATCGGCCCCCTTCGCTGGCTCACCACCTTCCCACCACCTCCCCTCCACACCATCCTTCCCCACATCTTTCTCCTCATCCTCATTGATCCATCCCTTCCTCCTCGCAAACCCCGCGAACCTTCCAATATAATCCTGCACCCATTTGCCCTCAGAGATATGGGCAGGGAGGTAATCGGTATAGTGGAAGAAAGCCGCAAGGCCGAAGAGCGGGATGATGGCGGTGAGTTCGTGCAGGATGAGGAAGGCAGTGATATGAGAGACGGGTGCGTTGCGGAGGGGAGTCGTGAACCGGTGGAGGAAAGTGGGGAGGCGGGACTCGAGGCGGGCGATGCGGGAGGTGGAAGTGGTGGTGGTGGAGGAAAGGCGGCATAAGAATGGTTGAAGGAGTTTCAATTGGCGGGTGAGGGAGATCATTGTCACTGTGCGTACACAACTGCAAGGTCGCGGTGACCTGCAGGCTCGCACGAGCAAGTGGTAGAATGGTGCAGCATGCACGCGATTCTTCGTCAAGGATCTTGCCGCTAGCGTTGCGTGTGACACCCCTCATCAATCGCCTGGCGCAGTCACAGGGAAAAACACACCACCACCAAACAGCCAAGTCCGTCACTCATGCACAGTACAGTGAGCAGATCACCCACGATACACGCTCTGCCTACGCCCAAGCACTCGCCGCCCTGTGGTATCTCCTAATCCCTATCCACTCAGTCGACAAGGAACCTCAAGACTCTCTATCGCCAATCAAACAGTTCATGCCACAATCCCATGATCGCTTGTAGCCACCAGCACCCGCGATTAATTATTGCACCTGCGCCACAATCTCGCTCGCTCGGCTCAGACTCTCCACCATCTGTTGACACTCCTTCCGTCTCCTGATCGTATATTCGCTCTCCTTCAGCAGATCATCCAGCTCCTGCGTCCGGTACATGTTCTCAAGCAGCTCTCGCTGCATTTCTTCCTTTGTGTGCCTGTGGTCACGCATCAGCATCATCACCCTTACACTCGGTCTCAGCCCAACTTACTCAACCAAAGTTAACATAATAGCCTTCGGAACCATATCAATCATCGTCCTCCGCACAATGTTGTAATAGCTCGTGATCAGCAACTTAATCACCTCCACCTCCTGCGTTTCCTTCTCACTCAACGTCCCGCTCGCCTTCAATGTGGGTGGAGGCGGCTCCATCGCAGCCATCTTCTTCTTGTTCTTGCTCGCAAAAAAGCTTCCAAAGAATCCACTACCCTGATCACCATTCAAATCCAGACTTGGCGACGCGCTCCTAGGCGGCGCCATCTGAGCAGAAGCTGGTAGCGGCTTGCCGGTCTTCGGGTCGACCTGTACAGGTTTCTGCGCAAGGTGTCGCTCGTTGACGATAGCCATAGCGCGGTGGCCATTAAGGAAATCTGGGTGGCCGGTGTTGACGTAGCAGGCTTCCATGGCGACGAGATCCCTGACCAGCTTGTTGGTCGGGTCCATGGCTTTCTTGAAGAAGGAGATGACGACGGTCTGGAACTTGTCGCGGAGGCTGGGATAGCGCTTGAAGAGCGGCTTCTGCAGTAGCTGGCCTAGGATGCGGACCAGCTCATCATAGACCAGACTGACACACTTCAGTGATGGCTCTTCCAGTCGCTTGATCTGCTGCTTAACGATGAGTTCAAAAGCCGTGGTGCCGACGAACAGTGCCGGCGAAGACCCCGAAGAGTTGTATAGAATTGTGCGAATGTCGATGTCCTTAACCTGGTCGAATGGATCGACAGCTTTGACACCGTTACTGTACAGCTCGTGGTACACGAATGAGATACGCGCACCACCGCTCAACTCTATCGAGCTGAGCTCTGCGTTGTGTCCCTCCAGCACCGTCCTGTACTCATTTGAGAACTCCGTGATAATGTTCAGCACGATGTTGGCACTATTACCAAGCATGCTGTCACCCAGGCTTTGAAGCTCCGCACTGTACTTTTGCAAGCTCGCAGATATCCTGGCTTTGATGTCCGGCAGTGTCTGCTTGATGTGCATCATAAGAATGAGGTTCAGTTTTCGCGCCAAGTACGGTGTCCCGCAGTAGCTGGCCTTATTCCTGTAAGCTTTGTGGCTCTCAAAGAAGTTCCTCTCATTCTCCAGCGCGGCACTAATAGCCTTCTTCGTCTCGATATCCTTCTGTCCGCGGTTGACCACTGGCACGTACCCCAACCGCAGAGGGATAATTCGACCGGCAAGGATATCCACAACATCCGTTCCCTCGTCCATGAGATCGACCTTGGTGAGCACACCGATTGTCCGCTGACCCTCCGGATCGACTTCTCGTGCCAGCTTAAGGCCGTCCGAATTTGCCAAATCCGTGTTCGCCGCTGTGACAGCCAGGATGATAGCGTTCGGCTTGCTGATCTGCTTCAACACCATATCCTTGATTTGCCGCTCAATATCCCTAGGCTGGTCACCCACAGGTACCTTTGTCAAGCCCGGCAGATCCACCAATGTCAAAGTTAGGACATTGGGCGAGTATATCCGCAAATTGATTGGCGCTGGTGAGATGCCAGCATTGCGACCTGTCTTGCTCTCCGTCTCTTTCACGATCTCATCGCGGATCTTGTTGAAGTCGTAGAACTTCTGGCCTGGAATATGCAGGAACTCCCCCCACTCCTCAATATTGCTTTGCGCATCGGTCGTCTTGATCTCGGTCTCGCTATCTTGGACGCCATTCGCTTGGGTCTTTGGTAAAGGTGCGCGGTTGATCAGCTGGAGGATAAGCGGCCGCCGTGTGACGATACCAGTGCCTCGTGGTAGAAAGTCTCGCCCCACGATATTCTCAAGCACCGAACTCTTTCCTGATGATTGCGACCCTACTACAGCAATCTGGGGCAAGTCTATCGGGTTTTGTACCTGTACGCCGCTGGTCAGCCTCCTGGCCCTCCCCGACCTTTTGCTTAATGAAGGCAACATACGCCGACTGTGGTAAACACATCCTGGAGCTTGTTGACCAGCGTAATAAGCCCCGGGTCGTTGACGTTGATCCTGTGCACACATTAGCAGCCGCCCCGTTTCGAGTATACCAAGCAGCTGTCCTACGCGTTTGGATTCGTCTGCGCCATGATAGCTGGGACACCCTCCAGATATCGTTGCTGAGGGTCCGTCGCAGTCTCGAGATAAAGCTGGAGTCAATTCCACTATTGCGAGATTGAAGAAAAGGAAGCGCAGGCGCGAGAAACAAAGTGGCTGTAGCCTGTTGGCAGCAGTTGCATGCACCTTGACGACGCAATGTTTCGCGTCCGCCACGAGCTGTACAAGGGACGGCCCGGACCTGAACGACGATCCTTCCCAAGCTGTGCAAGTGTTCACTTTGAGTCTTCAGGTACCCTTTCAATCTCATGGCTATGCTCGTACACACTAATCCACAGCCTATGTATCCCGTTCTCTCGGTTCAAACCTTACTCATCATTGACCGACGCGAATTTCTCCTGCAACGAGTTCAAGAGATCCTCATATTTCTTGACAATCTTCTCCTCGCCCTCGGAAGGCAGCTCAAACTTCATACTCCTCAACCTGGTCTGGATCTCGGATGTGTTCTCTCTGACCTTATTCCAGCTCTGGCCCTGTCCAATAGCCTTCTGTGCCTCATCGTGATACGCCATCATGTTCTTCATCATCCAGAATGTCTTCCACAGCGGACAGAACTGGTCGTAGTCGGAGTAACCATTCTGCTGCAAGAAATCTTCCTTGATGAGAGTAGCGATGTCCAGCGTTATCTTGTCTGGGTCGCCAAGAGCGGATTTGCCAACAAGCTGCACGACCTGGTCAAGATCTTCAGAGGTCGACAAGATTTCAGCGAAACGCTCACGCAAACGAGGGAACTCTGGATTGTCCTTTTGGTAGAATGCCTCAAGCGTGTTGGTGTACTTCGAGTACGAGGCCGATGTGTTGATCGATGGGAAATGCTTCCGTTGCGCAAGCTTCTTGTCCAACCCCCAAAAGACCTGGACTGCCAAAGCAACAGGTAGAAGGTCAGTACATGTCTCAAACACAGACTATCCTCTTGCCAAGCAGTACTGACCTATACCGAGTGTAGAAGACGTCACCGGATCGGAAAAGTCACCACCGGGCGGACTGACGGCACCGACGATAGAGACTGCACCTTTCCTCTCTGGAGAGCCGAGGGCGACGACGCGTCCAGCGCGCTCGTAGAAAGAAGCCAGTTTGGCACCCAGGTAGGCAGGGAAACCTTGGTCAGCAGGCATTTCTCCCAAGCGACCAGAAATCTCACGCAGAGCCTCAGCCCACCGCGAAGTGGAGTCAGCCATCATAGCCACAGCCTTGCCTTGATCGCGGAAGTACTGGAGTGGCAGATTAGTCAATGGCCCGAAGTAAGGAGAAGTCAGTGGTTCCATCAACCAGCCGACTGAATGGTAGGAGAGCCTTCGACCGCTTGTTCAGCGAGTGACGAGGCCGGCAGCACGTATCTGACGGCTGATGGATGGAGACACTGGGGATTTCCTTTGCTTACTTCGGCGACTGTAATTCCTGTGTAGATAGAGGCCTCACGCGCAGCCACAGGCATGTTGGAGGTGTTTGCAATGAGGCAGGTACGCTTCATGATTGGCTCCTGCCTGCCGTCGACATCAATAGTAAGCTGGGCAACAAGTTAGCATACGAGTTTCGAGATTCATGCTAGGTCATTTCACCTCCGGAAAGTCCATCAATACTTCAGCCATCTCGTTTCCACGCTCTCCGCACCCAACGTAAACAATGATATCCGAATTGGAGAACTTGGACACAGACTGTGAAATCACAGTCTTGCCACAGCCGAAAGCACCAGGGATACAGACTGTACCACCCTGCACTCCAGGGAACAGGGCGTCCAGAACTCTCTGCCCGACGATGAACGGCTCCTGCGAGCTCAGCTTGTCTGTCACTGGCCTTGGTACACGCACAGGCCACTCATGCATCATGCTGTACTCGCTCTTCTTGCCTTCAAATTCGATCTCCAAGATCTTGGTATCGACAGTGTAGGAGCCCTTCTTGGGCATCTTCGTGATCGTTCCACGAGCACGGGGTGGGAGGAGGATGCGGTGCTCGTTCAACAAGGAGTTCTCGTAGACGATACCGAAGCAGTCACCACCGGTGATGTGGTCGCCTTCCTTGAACTTGTCGGAGGGTGTAAATTCCCATTTTTTCTGGCGGTCGAGGGAGGGTACGTCAATGCCACGAGGGATGTAAATGCCTGCCATCACCGTATTAGCCTATGGCGCAGCTTGTCAAGTCTTCCGTGCGCATACTGTTCGTCTCATCGCTGATTCCTTTCAGCGGTCTCTGAATCCCATCATAGATAGTCTCCATCAACCCCGGACCCAGCTCAACAGACAATGGCTTGCCCGTCCGGAACACCGGGTCACCGACAGTGACACCAGCAGTCTCCTCGTAGACCTGAATCGTAGCTCTGTCCGCATCGATACGAATGACTTCTCCAACCAGCTGATCATGGCCGACTTTACAAAGCTCGTACATGGCACATCCGATCATGTTCTCGGCGACAATGACAGGTCCAGAGACGGAGAAGATGGAGCCTTGCTGGGTCTCCTCTTGCGTGCTGGCCGTTGGCTTCGGTGTCGTGTTCTTGGGAGGCATATTGGCGGTGGATTGCGCAGCTTCGGTGCTTTCGTCTTGTTCGTGATTCGTGTCTGGCGAGACCTTATCTTCCGTCTCCACGTATCCTTCTTGCAGCGTGGCCTTGAGTGGACTTGAGGGCCGTGGATGCAACGGGTTCTGCAGCAAAAGCACAGGACTGACTGGCACACTCGGCGGTAGAGCGATGTCTTCGGGTCTGCGCAAGGGGTCCTCGTCGGCGTCGATTGTGCCGTCTTCACCAAAGAATGGTGACGGCTTCGAAGTCGGAGCGGTGTGAGGTCGCTGGGATTCGAGGGAGCGACGCTCAATATCCTTCCGCCGGATGAGATCGAGTAGAGAAGGCCTAGCTTTGAGGCGAGGACGAAGACCTAGCATACACCGTACATGAAGTATGCACCACTCAGAACAAGCTTCCGTCGGTGAGCTCTAGGTTCGAGCTCATGTAGGAAGGTCTTGGCATCTGATGACGACGGTACGTTGGTGTGCACGGACAGAAACGGTCAAGCTTGGAGATTCAACTAATATATTGATCACCACATTTTCACATTTTACAAATAGCATGGGAAGCTCCATCTGGACAAAGTCATCGAGCCTGAGGCAAAACACTGGATCCATGCAGTCAGCAGCCCAGGAACAGAGACCAAACTGTGGGATCAGCTGAATCATGAACGAGCACACTCGGCTACTCGTGCGCCCATGTTTGAAGAATGAAAACCTGCTCTGAATCGTAGTATTGTGCATGGTTTTACCCACTACTGCGACCTATGCACAACGTAGGCGCGGTTCCAGACGTCAGGTGCAGGAATCAGAATCGCATTCTTGCGCAGTCTTAAAGTGTTGCAGTGGCTTGCACCTATTTCGGGAGGAGAGCATTTGCCCAATCGCTTTACCTAGCATTGCAGTGACCCTTCTGAGCAGGATTCAGCCCCCACCGCAAGGTCGCTTTGTCGGACATTGAGTGGCCGCATTTTCAGGTGCTGCCGCACAGGGAAGCTGAGGTCCTCCCAGGAAAGTCATACAAGGAAGCGATGACCCTCCGCTTTCTTGATGTTCTACTCGAGGCGCGATCTGCTTGGTCTGCTGTTCAACTTGAGGATTGCATCGAAACCTCGCGGTCACGGAATGGACTTGTTGCAACGTCGCTGTCGAAAAGGACTACATCATTGAGGTGCCTGTACTCGGGGACTATACTGTCCATCACCTTCTCTTATACATCTCGACGGCTACTAAACTTCTTGCAACGCTAAGCTCCTTCTCGCTGATCTTGGGTCACGCAATGCATCATTAACAGCCGCTGGAGGAACGCCAGTCAGTTCTTTCACAAATGTGTAACTACATTGACAGAGGTGCTGACCAGGGACAGCATCGTCCGCATTCTGTTCATGTTCGACCGCCAATACGTCCATTGTGAAATCTTATGGAATCTTTACACGCCATTCATTCTGGCAAATTCCCGACCTTACTGTGCAACTGCATTGCACCAACGCTCCATCAGTGGAAGGAATTTTCTCGAACGATCAAGCCAACGGCTTGGCCATGGCCGTTCTCCTGGATCAGATCATATCATTCTTCAACATTGTCCGGGCAATCGTCTTCCAGTATCGTATCGTCAAAGTGCTACTCGTTATCGCAGCTGTTCTTACAGAGTTTTTAGGTCGCTACTGTGCCGATACATCTAGTCCAGTCTTCGCGCTCATCTGGATCCTGGTCATGGACTTGCTCTCGATCACTTGGGCGAAAGGCTGCCTCTTGTATTTCTACTTGCAAGTCAAAAAAGACATCAAGGGTCATCCGGCCGGGCTCAAGCTAATCTGCATCACGCCGGTCATCTACGTCGCGGTAGTTCAGAACCTCCTTTTCGCGTATCTCTTCAGCTCTCCCCACAAAGCAGCCAGCAGGACCAGCGCATTGGCCTGTCACAAACCGTTTTCAACGTGGCGACATTGGTATACTCAATTTCACACATCTTTGCTTACGGCTGGACGCCGCATAAAATGAGCAAGCGCCTGACATCTGCGAGCAACGAAGTGAGGTACTTATCGTTTTGGAAGGCTCTCTTCGACGCGTGGAATGTCTGGGACATCTCTAAAACCGTCGCGCTAGGACTGCGCTGGATGTTGTGGGCGATAGGGTCACGGGACACAACCTGGACGTCGAGAGTACTGTTGAGTCGGAGCTCATGGAGGTCGAACCTCTGAGTTGTAGCAAAAGCAAGCCCATGGAGGTGTCTCTACAATCTGTTTCAACGAATAGCTCAAGGGAGGACCAGGCACTAGATCTCCTGCCTGTCTGGATTCCACCGAACAAACCCCTAGACGATGCTGCCGGTATGCTGCTGGCGGTGCAACATTCAAATTTTAGTGCAGCCTGTCGAGCCTTGGCCACAGCTATTGAATGATGCAGACGCAAGCCAAAGACTCGTGCCGCTATCAATCGATGCCGAGCACCATGCAGGACCAGCGAGTGTCATTGTGGATCCTTATAGCTACCAGGAGAGCCCATTGCCCTAACGATACAATCTACGTTGTCGAATGTATTCAGTGCCGAGATCCAAGAAAGCAGGACGTGTCATTTCAGGAACAGCTTTGCTCAGTCCCTGTCTGTTGATCTCAAGGGTGGTTCAAGGCACACTGCGCGGCCACCGGAGTCCATAGCTGTGTAAGCGTGTTGATCTAAGTTCTTGATCACATCACCTCACGACCTCAACCCACCCTCGACAATATCGAGATATGAGGCCACTGATTCTCATCTTCTCGTCTTGCACGCCTCTCGCGCCTATATCTGGCATTACTTCAGTGGTTCGAGGCACAATACCGGTACGCCTCCCTAATGCCGCCCTCCCCACCGAGGAATTTTCCGCACCCCACGTCGCCCAAGTCGTTCTTCGTCAAGCGCTTCGTCAGCCTCAAGTGCTGATACTGGTCTCGGCGGTTGGCAATGCACTGGTGAAGGTCAGCTGAGATCCTACAACAGGACTGCATCCGCGCTGTGGGGGCAAGATGGGATGGACGCTTACGCAGTAACTCTCCAGGTGCATCACGTCCTTGCAGAAGCCGTCGTCATCGCAGCCGTTATCGCACCACATCCAGGCACCTGAAGCCGATGCTAGGGCGGGCAGCCAGATCAAGAGGAGGCTTGGGTTGAGGGATTTCATGTTGGTTGACGTGAGGCGAGAAAGCTGGGGTGACGGTTGGTGAGAAGAGCGCAATTCCAGGAAGAGGGGAAGCTTTGGGAACGCGATCACATGTATATGTAGTGACAATTAGCGTATGTCTCGTTCTGCTCTTCGGTGGGTTGCTTTGGCGTTCCCTTGCGGCAACTTGCAGTAGTACAAGCTTTGCAGTTTGGACTCTGGACAAAGGCTCTTAGGCGTAGTCACCACTGATGACTTCCGAATCTATTCTCACCATCATTCGGGTACTGAAGGCATTTGACACTTTCGCAAAAGGCCATCGCCTTCGAGCAGTCACGTCTGAACGGTTTCTTGCCGGAGCAAAGGGCTTGTCCGTCTAATCCGTGATGCTAGTGGAGGCCAAGGCCCCTGCAGTAATGCCGATTGTCTATGTGCGGCCGCCGTCGCGCATGTCTAACGATATCCCACTCGATCTGCTGCTAGAGCTCTTGTTGAGATCCTTGGACTGAAACATCCCGGCGACGCTTTGCTTCAGACAATCTCAGAGCATTGATACGACCGTACTGATTACGACAAACGCACTTAAGAGTAGCAATTATCTATGCAGATTACTTCGTAATAGCAACAAAATTGGTCACTCATTTATCGTGATGTTCAAGCCAAGTTGTGTCTTCGACAGGCACGGCAGCATCGCAGCGCTCGAGAATTTCACATCGTCGACACGACGACGCATCAGACTCAATTGCTGGATCAATCGCGGATACCCGAATATCATTGGCGGGAGTTCGGGCAAGTGAGTTGTCGCCAGACAAATATCAAATGGCTGAAGGTCTCGGAGACGGTGTAGAGATAGCGGTGAACCGGTAATGAGTCCCACGGAGAGTCGATAGCTTCACAAAAGTTGTGGAGGATAACACGTGCTCATATGGACTGCAAGGAGAGATTAAAGCGCAGGTGTGTGACTGTTGTCAAGGTACCAGACGCTGTCGCTTGTAAATACATGTACATGTATGTTTCTATCCCCCGCACGGACCGCCTCCAGCGCGTCTTTGTTTAGCGTTGGACATGGCGCCGCGTCTTTTTCGTGTCGGGGTTTCGATTCACTCTTGCCTTATGTTATACCGCTTCACTGCGGCAGCCCCAGAGCCGCGACGGGCCAGCACATGGAACTTGCATGGCATCTAGGATCTCTGGCCGTCATGTCTCTGATATTGACAGCCACGACATCATCTCACGCCAGGAGCATCACTCTCCAACACTATGACACTACCATTTGCATATCTTAGCAAACTATTATGCGCGCTCGAGGAGCTCGAGACTCGACATCCACCAATACTGCCGGTGTACAAGAGGAACGAACTAGCCCAGTCCGCGATCGAGCAATGGTTCAAATCTCACCGACGTGCCATTGACGACCTGGACGAGGCTGGAGGGACGGCTTTACTGTCTTCACTTTTGCCCGAGAGAAGAACGGATCGTGTCTATGGTCTGCAAGCCAAGGGTCTTTGCCATTTACTATGCCGAGCCTTAGACATTTCTGTTGGCGGGCGAAGCATTCTGAGAGGATATCTCGACCAAGGTAATGGCGACCTTGGAGAATGTATGGGGCGTTACATACGCGACCGAGGGCCTCCGGCTCGTCCGTCGGTCACACTGGACGAGGTCGATGTCTTGTTACAGCAGATGGCCTCACAGTGTCGGTTTTCGGGCTCTACAGTCAGAGCTGTGGGTAGGTCGAGCTCCTTGGAACAGAAAAATAGGCTTCTAGCCAACATCTTCAAGAGGGTGGCGGCAGACGAGGCCAAGTGGCTTGTTCGATTGATTCTTAAGGACTTTGCGCCCGTCACAGTAAGCGAGAAGACTGTTCTGCAGTCATTCCATTTCCTGCTTCCCGACTTGCTGCAGTTCCAGAACAGCTTTCAAGTGGCTGTGGCCCTTTTGAAAGAACAGTACTTCCGTCAGTATCCTGCACGTCCGGATACAAGGTCAATCACGTTGCATCGAAGGACTGTTGCGCATGCCATCAAGCCGAAGGTGGGAGTCAAAATCGGCAAGCTAGAAATGGACAAGGCGAGAAGTATTGACAGCTGTTTCAAGATGTTGGGAAGCCATCGTTGGGTCCTTGAGCGGAAGTACGACGGCGAGTATTGCGAGATTCACGTCGATCTGAGTAAGTCGGCCAATCTCAAGCAGTGCATCACTATCTTCTCAAAGAGCGCGAAGGAGAGTACCAATGACCGAGGAGATGTACTCGGAACGCTTGTCAAATGCTTTGGACTCGGTACGTCCAACTGCAAATTTGATCGCAAAGCGATCTTTCTCGGCGAGCTCGTGGTGTATTCTGATCAGCAGCGATGTGTCTTGCCTTTCGACAAAATCAGAAAGCACGTCTCACGATCAGGCTCGTTCTTGGGGACTGATCAAGACTCACCAAAGCATGCGCACGAGCATCTAGCGATCGTGTTCTTTGACCTGCTTTTGCTCGATGACGAGCTAATCATGAACAAACCAGTCGAAGAGCGACGGGCCTGGCTTCGAGAGTCATACACGAAAGTTCCTGGCCGAGCTTGGAGTGCAGAATGGAAGATTGTCGACTTTGCAGGAGGTACCAAAGCAAAGGCGCTATTGATGCAGCAATTAGCTGCCTCGATGGTGCAACGATGTGAAGGTCTTGTCCTAAAGCCATGCGGAGTGCCATATTTCTGCCTAGAGCCTCCTGCAAATGGTATCAGGACCCGCTACGTCAAGCTCAAGCAGGACTATATCGAGGGCATGGGGGAAGAAGCAGATTTTGCTGTCATTGGCGCTAGCTACAATGCACAACAAGCTCAAAGCAGCGGACTGCCAGGTATCAAATGGACGGACTTCCACCTTGGCTGTGTGGTCAATGCCGAGGCGGTGCAGAAGTCTGATGCAAGGCCGGTCTTCCAAGTTGTCTACACAATACAGCAAGCAGCATGCATTCCTAAGCCGATCTTGCAGCACCTAAACACATATGGCAGACATCGAGCTCGAAGTTTCGACACCGTCAAGACAGCAGTCAAGTTCGACGTACAGATGTCCAATCACGTCAAGATTGATGTCGTTTTTGATGAGCCCTTCGTCCTAGAGGTGCTCGGTTCAGGCTTTAGCAGGCCATCAAATTGCGATTTTTCCATGCTCCGACACGCTCGGGTCAAGAAGCACCACCAAGATCGATCTTGGAGAGATTGCGTGACGTTCGAAGGGCTTCAAGATCAAGCTGCAGCAGCGAAGAATTCTCCAGTAGAGTCAGAGTCCCAGGCGACGAGGGACTATGTAAACGAACTCCAGAAGAGGCTGAAGCATAGGCTTGAAAGCCAGGGCACCCTATCACCCCGATCGAGAGGGGCACGGACACCCAGTACTGCAGCAACAGTATCACCAGACTGCAGACCTTGGCTGACGACCAAAAGCCCAGGTCGAAAACGCTCGGCGGAATGGAGCGATACTGGAGGTGCTGACCTGGATGGGACGACGCTGGTAGAGCTTGCCTCGGGACAGTGTCATGAAGCCCGGAAAGGCGGCCTGGCCACTCCGTGTCCACCATCGAAGAGACATTGCTCCAGGGATCAAGCGCAATCTTCAAGACCCTCTCAACGACATTCAGTACCTTTTGCAGCCATTACGAACAAGGCCATAAAACGCTTTAATGCGTCCGATGACCTTTATGAGTCTTCAGCGGCTCCACCAAAACCACGGCAGAAGCTCCCACCTCCGATACAGCTCCCGTCGACGCCTCCGTCGACGCCAGAGGGGCACTGCACATCAACCCTATGCCTCTTCCAGAACTCTGTCGTCTTCCTCTCCCCCTGCATCGCCAGCACACCCTACATCACCCAGGATCTTCTGGCATCTCACAGCATCGTCTGCGCCTCCAAACTATCGTACTGGAACCGCGACAGCTACGCACATGTGCCGGGAACAGATACAGTGTCCGAGAGTCAATCATACGCCGACCGCCGCAAAATTGTTCTGGTAGAAAGGAACAGGGTCGAAGCCACGAAGGCCGTCTTGAAACAGATGGTGGCGCTGAACAAGGGGCATTTGCGGGAGAGGATTGAGGTCTGGGATTGGAGGGTGCTTGAGATGTGCAAAGCGCATGATTTGCGTGCTGAAGATTTGAAGAGGGATCTTATTGGGGCTACGATTGTTGGTGTTGCGGGTGTGGTGTTTGTTTCTAGGATACCCGCATTCATGTTGGTGTGAAGTTGCGTTGGGAATTTGGGAAAGCAGGACCTGGAATTCGATAGAGAGATGAGGTATTGAGCATACTTGGATATAGCTTTGTTCTTGGGCGAAGCTATGATACAAGACAACGCATGCGACCCAGCTCCTGTCGTAATCTTCTGTGTTCGAGCCCCTGTTGTTCGCGTAACCATGTCACGCAACCTCCCATGAAAACGCCTCGGACACCTCGCTTGCTAGTCCATCAAGTGAACCAAGCTCACCACACACAATCGCCCGCGTCCCCTGTAGCCTCAAACCCTCCCATCAGCCCGCCCTCCAACCAATCGGATTCGGCACGGGCCTCCCCTCCCCATCCGCCTGCTCCAACGGGCCCCGCTTCGTCCCCCTTGGATTCAGCTTCTCCGCCCTCTCAAACATCCCCATTGTATGCGCCCACACCTTCCCCCTCAGCCCCATCTCCCGATACCGCCTCAACACCGTCTCATCCCCAATACTCTTCCCATCCCAATCCAACAAATACGCACCACTCCCCACCTCGCCAGTACTGCCCCTCATCACATCGACGCCCTCCGGCCTCGGAATACCGACGTCATTCTTGTTGTGGTCGCGAGCAGGGTAACATTGATTCGTCATCTGGAAGAAGTGCCGTTCCCCGGACTTTTGCACGTTGAGGATCCAGGGCGTCATGACGGCGTACATGACCTTGACGGCGAGACGGACAGGGCCAGAGAGTTCGTTGACGATTCCGGTCTTTACGGTTCCTGGGTAGGAGTGTGAGAAGCAGGTTCCTGGGTATCGTTCGGCGAGCTCTTCGAGCGCGAAATCGGTCATGACGACGCAATGAGCGAGGCAGGCGTGGAGAGTGAAGTTGTTTTTGAGTTCCAGGTCGTCTTGGCGGACTTCGCCTTCAGAGCCGGCAGCGAGGACGCTGACGGCGCGGGAGAGCTCGTGTCTTTCAGAAGCGGCGGTGAGGAGCGGCATGAGGTTTTGGATCCAGCGGATACGGGAGTAGTAGTTGACGCTCATTTTCTTGTCCATGCCTTCGACAGTCTCCGCGCGTCCCTTGAGAGTCATGTAGCCGGCCGTCAGAAAGAGACAATTGATTTTCTGCTCCTTCTCCCGCAGCTCCTCGCAAACCTCGTCAACATTCTTGAGCAGCGAGATATCCTTCTCCAGGAATATCGCGTCAGCCTCCGGGTTCAGCTCCCGTAGATCCTCGACCACTTGTCTCCCCTTCTCTCGTGATCTGCGTAGAAAGGTCATCAAAACTAAGAAGTTTCGGGTCGTCAAATGGAGGCTCGACTAACCTCCCGATAATATACGCCTTTGGCTTCTTCGTTCGAATAAACAGCTCCTTCGCCGTACTCGCGCCTATACCTCCCGTGCCACCCACGAACACCGCCACGAATCCAGAGATGTGCTTCCCTTGCGCGTTAGCGGCGCGGATGGATTCTATCTTGAGCATTTCGATATTGGCCCCATAAAGGATGTCTGAGACGAGGGATCCGTTATTGTCGATGGGCACAGCAACAGTCTCGTCAGCGTCATCTGAAAGATTATCGCGATCCGACACTTCACCGCGATCAATCTTGTTTCCCCTGTTTGCAATCTGGTCAGATGAGCTAGGCGTAGCGGCTGACGCGCCGGAAAATAGCCAGGACTTCATCTGCCTGCCCGCGAGAAGCATACAGCTATGTCGTCGCTATGATCCGTCTGCCATACGCAGGGCAAGCAGGGATGCAAATGCTTAGCCAAGGATTAGTATGGAGTCTGTGGGGTTCTGGTTTCTGTCTAGAAGATGATTCTACAGCATTCAGGGGTTCCTTGTGCTTCGGCAATGTCGAATGTGGCTGGCCGGGTCGCTTCTACTGCGTCTACGTAGCTAATACTACGGGAACGCGTTTGAGGACTGGGCGGCAGGAGAGGGAGTGGTATGGACGGTGAACGGGGAGTCGGTCATTCTTACCGTGGTATATAATTTTTGGGAACGAAAGTGAAAATTGTCCAATGCACACTGGCGAACACGTAGAAAAGGCGCTGATTGGTCGGCTTTTGTCATATACCAAACGGGGTCCAGGCCGCGCCTCCGATATCGCGGACCATCTTGCGCTATTCTCTTTGCTGGATTTCCCACGCAAAGACACAAGATAAAGATAGAGTCTAACGAGACCGACTGTGTTGACAAAGACTTTCCTTGGTTGAGCGCAAGATGCCGCTCGTTCACCAGTCGTCCAACAATAGAGTGCGGGCTGGACGGTACCACCGCCTCTCCCTGACCACAGAATGACACCTTCAGAATGGACCATGATAGAGCTCGAATGCATTCAGACATAAGACATTTTCAGACATAAGCCAAAGTAGCATCCTCCCTTATCCTTCCTTTGGCTCCCAACCTCACCTCTCCACCCGCAACAGCAGGTCCGGCAACCACAATCTCGCCCATTGGCTGTGCCTTGCCAAGCTGCTCCTCTGCACCATCCACCAGTTTGATCTCGACAGCACTGACTGGGATGCCAAAATGACTATGCTTTGTCCCTTCCTCCCTCCTGTAGTCAAAGACACCCGTCTGTGCCACCGCGCCTGCAACTTTCGCCGCTGTCAAGGCATACACGATGCGGGACCGTGTGGCGATGCGCAAATCAGAGAGCTGCGCGGACGAAAGGGCAGGAGTGCCGGCGCCGGCGCGCTCGGAAACGAGAATGAGGCGCAGGCGCCCAGGCTCGTTGCCGATGGCGTTGCTGGCAGGGCCTAGTGCTTTGATGATTGCGGAATCCACCGGCATTCGACCTGCGTTGAGAGAGCGATTGGAGGTGTATTTGCTTAGCTTTTGAGGTACAGATGTCACGTTCTTGGCCTCGTTTTCGTGCATGACGGCCAAGGTCTCTGCCGAGGCAATAATGACTGTTGGACTGACGCTGCGGCCTGCGAGAGCCAAGTCGACGCCTGGGCCTGCTACGCTATTGATGGCCAGGCTGGCGTGCGTGTAGAGAGCCGCGAAGGTCTGGCAAAGCACGTAAGTATGCGTGAAGCTGTCTGCTGGGAGTACGAGGTCGGATGGTGTGAAGCGCTGTCGCAGCGGAAGGGCAGAGATGAGCGCAGCGGTGGCCGCGACGATGTTCGACTGCGTGAACGTGACAATCTCAGGTTTCGATTGAGGATCCGCTCCTTGCCAGACACTGACCAAGTCCGCTGATTTTACAGCCGTGTCGTTGGCCGGCAATGAAGCAGTTGCTGTCTTGTTCTCCTCAACAACATCGTGCCAGACGCTAACTTTCAAACGGTTGGCTGCAAAGTCAGGGACACCATTCCAGTCCATATGCCTGCTTGTCTTCTCTACGACCCAAGTTAGGAGACGTAGATCTTGACAGCTTGCCACCAAGTCGTCCAATGGTAAGTTGCCAGCGGCACAGA
Organism: Teratosphaeria epicoccoides; assembly: GCA_021401465.1. Lineage (NCBI taxonomy): Eukaryota > Fungi > Ascomycota > Dothideomycetes > Mycosphaerellales > Teratosphaeriaceae > Teratosphaeria > Teratosphaeria epicoccoides. The sequence continues at coordinate 169,405 of JADDMT010000038.1, forward strand.
CTAGTGCATCGGCACCGGTAGCATTGATAAGATCGTACACCTTGGGGTGTGGCTGATTATAGGGCAGTAATACAGGTGTATGACCATAGAAAGCGCAGGCTGTTCACCCATGTCAGCCGTTTTGCTAGGTGTCCAAAGCCAACTAATACGCACCAAAGATTGTGGACAGGTACTCGACACTGTTTGGTAAATATATCGCAACCTTCTTCACGCCGACATCTTTGAAATGCTTGCCAAGCACATTGATCTCCTCGGTCAAAGCTTCGATGGGATGAACAACCAGCTCCTCCTTGCCCATGACAGTCATGATAGAGCCCCTCGCTACGTCATTTCCATCCTCGCCCTTCTGTCCACCTCTCAGCACCTCTTTCCAGATGTCCCTCACATCTCCATCCCTTCCAGGCGCCCATCGAGGGGCACCGAGTTCCTTGACATTAAGGCCTGACTTGAGAGGATACCCATGAGGCACCTCTGGAGATCTGTAGACGGCTGATTCGCCCTTGTTACGTATCGGACTCACTGAACTCTGTCTGGCCAGTAGCAGTGGATGTGTGTCTGGCTCTTCAGGGTATATGATCGGGTAAGCGACGACGGCTACGATGATAAGCGCGAGGATTGTGGTGAGAATGCCCCAGTCTGCCAGGAGGGAGCTGAGGTGGTGGTCGGCAGATTCTATCCAGGTCGCCATGGTAGAAGTTCCTGGTTTATTACCTTATCTATTGCTTGACAGTTTAGGTCGGTACAGCGCTTAGAAGATGAGACGAGAGCTCGCACGTCAGGCAGACTCGACTTTCAGATGGACTTAGCGGCGATAAATGCAGCTGCAGATTCGGACAGACCCGCAAACACGCTAGCGAACGGGCTTTCACATGGTAACCACATGCAGCGACCGAGCCGCGAAGGCGTTTCTGATCGTTTCAAAGGAACAAAACATAGAATGGCTTGACGGAGTTCCAGGCGCATGAATCACTAACATACTAACACCGCAGCGCAGTGCTACGAGCCATACCGGCAACTCGGGTGACACACGAGAACAAACAACCGGGGATCACGTTAACAACCACCATGTCAACGACCGCCCTGGCCACCCGCACCAACGCGCGCAATATCTCCAACCCCAATGCATACTCGAGCGGCTTCGCAGCTCCGGTATCGCGGCAACATACGTCGCAGAGTCCGCCAAATGCTGCTATCTCTTCTACTACAGTCTCTACTGTCGCCAGCGCCATACCAAAGATCGGTTTCACTCCAAACAAGACGCCGTCTACACCTGCATCAGCTGGCAGGGATTCACCGAGGAATAGTACGCCAGGAGCATGGCAGCATCCGCGCCTCGAGGAAGTGATACAGCGACAAAATGCGACCAGGTTTGACGGAAGCAATGTGCGCGTTATTGGCTTTAACGTCGCCCTGATCGCTGGGTCCTTCTTCGTAACAGCCGTAGCCTACAAATTGTGTGTTCTTTCCCGACCTGCTATCTGACCATCGCTAAAGTCTCCTAGTCTCCCCAATTCAACCCTGCAGACCGTTGATCCATACGCCACATACATCCTCTACACCCTGCGCGCCTTCTTCACCATGAACATCGGTATCGCCATCCTCCCGCTCTTCCGACCACATGACACGTGCGAAGACATCCCACTCACGCCCGCTCAACGCGCTCAGTTAGGTCTCCCACCGATGACACGCCAGGTGACACCACAGGAGAAGGAGCAATACGTCACACCGCCACGATACTCTAGGAGCAACACACCACAATCGGGAAGCAGCTTGAGAGCTGAAGCCGGTGACTCGCCATTGAGAGGAAGCAGCCCATTAGACGTAAGCTTGAGGAGAAGCACGCCCAACTCGCCTTTCAGCAGCAGCAAGAGACGTTCGAGCTTTCGTGATTCCAGTCTGCTGTTAGCTGGCAGCGAATTTGATGCTGCGGGGTCGTCGACGCCGACAAAGAGCAATAACAAGGCGAGTGTAGGGCTGAACAACAAGTGGTTGTACGAGAAAGGACGAGGAAGCCCCCGCACCAGTGTAGGTGGGCTGACTGGATTTGGAGGGACGGGCAGTGTATTTATGTAAGACTTTCAGCTCGCAACCGTGAAACGTGTATGGCATGGCATGGCATGGCATAGCGCAGTAAGCGCTGATGTACATGAATGCTGTCCCTGCTAATCTCTCCGGCCCTCCGTCGACTCGTCGATAGAGGAAGCAAACACCATCACTGCCCCTCCTCCCCCCTACCTCTCAAAAGTAGGCTTTCGTTGTTAGGCTTCCGCTCAAGAATTGTCCAGCTGTGGCATTTAAGAGTGCAAGTTCGAGTTCGGGGATCATTAAGTGAGACCAGCTTATGGCATCATCTCGGATCCTAAGGCTTGGGCCGGGCTGTTTGTCTCTTCTGGGCCACATCGGCGGTCATGCGACCCGTACCGTCAAGCAGCCCCGACTGTGCGCGATGAATTGGTAGACGAGCCGAGGCAGTCGTGAGATGAAGTCTCAGATTGAATGGCGAGCGGCTCGAACCTCAGATCAAGAATATCCACTAGTGTGGTGGACTGACTGACCAACTGCCCATCAACTTCACTGTGTAGGCATCCAATTCCTGTCTATCGCTCTGTCGGATGCCTGCCTCGTCCCTCACCGTCCGCTGTCCTGGGCTTCGCGTCTGCCGTATTGTTCCTATACATGAAAAATTGCACGAAGACCGCAAAATCTAGAACCAGCGTGCCCAAGCTCCCAAGCAACCAGCTTAGATTTACGAGGATATATCGGCCATATACTGCCCGCGCCTCACCGGGCCTGCAATGGCTTTCGACCCACCTGCCATGTCTTTGGCGCGCGCAGACCGGCGCAAAAGCGAAAATCGAGAGAACGTATGTAAGGTTGCCGATGCATGCGAAGAGGAAGAACAGAGCATTGAGTCCTTCGGTCGACCTGCGTCGGTAGTTTAGGAGCAGCTGAGGAATACGTGAGCCAAGGTACAAAATAGCGCAGATATATCCAAAAATCTGGCCCCACAGGCTGAACTGAAGACTCGCTGCTTGGTCCTCAGTCGGCGTACGATCAGCGCTGGTCTCCGGAGCGGAGGGTGAAAGATAGTAGCCAGCGATTCCAGCAAGGACTACCAGGACGATAGCCGTGCCATTGAACAGGATTGCCTGGGCCCAAGAGCGAGGCTTACTGGACTGTATGGCATCGATATTGCTGGCGGGCTTGGATTGGCTATGCAAAGGCACGACTGGCGACATGTGCGTCCCGTCCAGACCGGCCAGCCGGTCGCGGAATGACGACTGAGACCTGTTGCGTCCAGAACCGGTCTCGGCATCCGCGGCCGTCAGAGGGCGCGATGCACCACCCTCAAGATGCCCTGCATGCACCAGAGGCGTTCGCTCGCTCGCTACAACGGCATTGCCGTCTTCACAGCCCCCCGCGTCCTTGTCTGGTCTCGGGTCTCGTAGAGTGAATCCTCTATAGTAGAAGCATTGGCCCAGTAGCACTACATCCGCGAATGTATAGTAGATTGCCAGAATGATCATAGTGGGCAAGACGCCTTGCAGCACAGCGCCCAGAATGTTGAAGACATCTCCCAGCAGCCAGATAATTATGAATTCGATCGATAGTCCTTCGGCTGAAGATCGTCTGAAGTTCTCGATGATTTGAGGTGAAAAGACTACGACCCAGCATGCGATGGATACGGAGCCGCAGATGCCAGAGAGGGCTTCGATGTCGAGGGTGTAGCCTCCTGAAGGTGGAAACATAATGATGGTCCTATGACTGATGGTGGTCTGTGTTGCCTCAAGGCGGAGGGGCTGTCGGAATGCAACACAAGTCCAATGTTATTCGCGCTCCAGATCTAGTGAAGGAGTGTAGTGCCAGTGGCAGCTGAGATGGCGCATTCGAAACGATCGTCATACGCAGAGCAGCAGAGCAGAGTCAGACATGCACAAGATTTTTGTTTGTGGAGACGGTAGGTAGCGTCCGTGCCCAATGACGCAGGGCTCTCGTTGACCTTTCAGGTTCGAGAAGTTCTTGTTAGTGAGACACTGAAAGAAGTGAAGCTATCTACAATCGTGGAGTTACAATGCCGGCTGCGACCATGACGGCTCCCCAACTGACCCTCGATGGAATTGACGATCTGCTGTACTTCACACGCGCGAATGAGGCCAGTGAGTTGCAGCAGACGCTCAAGGAGTTGGCGCAGAAATATAGCTGCTCAGCGAAGGATGTGCTGGAATCATGTATAGATCCAGACACCAGAAATACCGTTCTGCATTATTGCTCTGCCAATGGTCTTTCAGACTTGCTCTCTCGGCTCCTAGCTCTGCTTCACAGCGGAGGGCAGCAGAGTGCAAACGGCGACGCTGTTAGTCAGCTCATCAATGCACAGAACACTGAAGGCAACACTCCGTTGCATTGGGCAGCGTACAATGGTCATCTGCCTGTTGTGCGCTCGCTGGTTAATGCAGGCGCAGACATGTGGATAAAGAACAATGCGGGGCATCTGGCTATGTTTGAGGCTGGCAGGGCTGAGAAGGAGGATGTGGTGCAGTTCTTGCTGGAGAAGGGTGGCAATGCGGTAGAAACGGGTGGACGAGAGGGTGGTCCGAGTCAGGATGAGGAGATGGAGGTTGATGCTGTTGTTGGAGCCAGTACGAGTGCAGATGGGGTGGAGGGAGAGGATGTGAAGATGGCAGGGTGATGGGAGGCGACGAGGTCAGACTCATCGCATATTCAAGCGGGATCCTCTATGGCTACGACCGGCCGCGAATGTGCTTCGCGAGTCAATGATGGACGACACTGGCTCGGCAAGACGACGCTGGTGTGTGACCAATGGACGGCGAGCAGTCGGACCACGATGAGCCAGAAAGGTGGCTCGCGGCTACAACACCACGATCTATGAGTGTGAGGACTAAGAGAGCTCCAAGCAAAAGAGAAAGGCCTGCAACGGACGGGACGGCATTGAGCACCCGCCGAGGTTGCGCCATGTTTCACCAATAATGAAATGAGTGGCTCGAGGTGTTAGTCTGGCGACATCGCACCACAAATACTCTGAGCCATATCGCTGAATCCCGTCTGCGCTTCTCACACGAAAAATTGCTGCCAGCGGGCTCTCGGCAATATTCTCGAGTGGTCCTTCCCGCCAAGCTTCGCAGCGCTCGTCAAAATCAAGACATCTCCCAGCGCCAGTCAACATCGTCGACTTCGCTAAACATGAAGCACCCATCGCCAAATAACTCTCCGCATCCCCCATCGACCCCTGCTCACTCCAAAGCCCCATCGCAGCTTCAGTCACAATTCTGGACTCGCTGCACGAACACCACCTTATCCACCTTCTCCTGAGCCGATCTCTCCATGGAAGCAGAGCCCACATTCCTCCTGTCCTCAATTAACCGAACTGATGCTGTCCTCAGCCCTGCACAAAGCGCTCGAGCCACGGGTCGACGCCCGATCATCCCTGCAATCGGTATAACGACCCTCTCGAGCATTATGAGATAGATCTCGGTGGCCTTTGCGCCCCCGTCCATTGCCCAGTAGCGCTCTGACAGGCTTTCTATGCACTGTCGGAGAGCTGCAAGTGGAAGGTGAAGGTTGGGATGAAACGGGCGTAGTCTGGCGAGAGGGTGCGCATGAAGTATGTTATGCAGGCTTCTGCTATGACATCGGTGATGTTTGCTTCGAATCGGGTAGAGAGGTAGAAGAGGCCAATAGCTTCGTTGCGGATTTGGCGATCGATGTGCAGGAGTCGGAGGCGAGACCTGTGGAGCCTCAATAGGGGCTCGAAGGTCTTATCTGCCTGCGACCCAAAGACCTTTAAGTAGATCATATTGCGAATTCTTGGCAGAAGCTGTGTCTCAAAGAGCGACATTTTCTTCGGGTTTTGGGCGAATTGAGAGACGATGTCGGTGGATGCACGTGGATTGAATTCCTGTAAGTGGTTGATCGAGTCGAGCATCTGCAAGAGGAAAGACAGAAGTTGAGACGCTGAGTCCGCACTCGCATTTCCCTGCGCGAATGTTTACTGGTTGATCGCTTTTTCAGTTTATAAGCTTCGATAGCAATATTATTGCCTGGATGATGAAGAAACATGAGTGCGCAGAGGTAGTAGAAGTATCTCGATTTCCTCCCAGAGGCGCAACAGGGGCTGCACTTGGAATACACCAGGTATTGAAGATTGTGTATACTGCTCATCAATCTGGAGAAATGGGGTAATTAATATATGCACAAGAACAAATAGCGCGGTAGATTCTGGTCCTGTAACAGAGGACCCAAGCAAGCAACCAATATCAGGTGGAGCAGATGCGTGCGCGCACGCCCGTACTGTTGACTTGGATGTCTTCTGATCTTGTTCTGGTGAAATACATCCTGACTGTCGATCTATGGCACAATCATCCTGTCATGTCGCCGGTACCGTCTTACCATGCATCAAGCAAGAATAGCGCTGATATTCGTCAACTTCGGATAGACATATGAGCCGTTCGTCATCGCGTCTTCTGGAACATACCATCGCACTGTACGGGAGTCAGCAAAACACCCCCATCACCCCAACACGTCGAGGGCGGAACTTACACAACTGCGAAAATGTATCCGCAGCAGGCAGCCAATTTCCCGTCCAATTCACCGGCGGCGTCGAGTTTGCATTCTGTACTAGAATCTCAAACGGTCCATCATGCGAAGTATTAGCGCTAGGCCCGTATACCGGCCCGCTACCATCCAGATACGTAATATTGTAATTCCTGTCGCCAACCTCGAAACGGTTCAGCGAGTTAGGGATGAGATACTGATCCGGACCGTAGACACTCAAACTCCAAAAACCTTCGCTCTTGACCTTCGGCTTGGAGGAGAAAGTGTAGATGAAGGATTGATTGGGCTGCAGATTGAAGGTAGACGTGAAGCCTAGGGAGCCGTAGCCGGGGTAGAGTGTTTGTCTAACAGTCTGTTGTTGGTATCCTGCGTTTGCAACGTACGCGGCGCCGGCGTAGTGCTTCCCGAAGTTGCCCTGGTAGCCTGGGGTGGAGAGGAACCAGTTGTCGCCTTGCTGGCGGACATGCTCGGGTAAATTGATGTTCGCCATGATAGAATTGTTGGCGATGACTTGTGCTTGACTTAAGTTGACGCCGCTGGAGAGTGGGTAGTATGCGCTGTTGTAAAGGCCTGCGCGAGCGAGTATGCTGGCCACGCGGTAGCGCTCGGCATATACTTCTGGCTGGACGTATGGAATGAGCTTTGCAGCGAAGGAAAACTGCGTGGCCACGTTGTCGATGCCAAGGAATCCGCCGGTCGGAGAAGTCGAAATCAGTGATGGGGCATCGGCCGGAGCAGCGAGGCTTGAGGAGTTGGCTCGTGGGATTGGTGTCAGGGCTGAAGCGTTCTGATAAGAGTGCACTGCATCGAGGTCTGCAGTCGTGTTGTGCAGAAGCTCGATCCTAATCAGCATCGTGGCATACGACGACGGAACATTGACGACGCCGATGTATTGGTCTACGCCCTGCACACCAGCAAGAGCACTAATAGCCGAGTCATTGTAACTAGCATAGCCCGGCGCAGTGAAGGTATCGTCGGCTCGGCGGATTAAGTACTGGCCAGCCGTGTTGCCATTCACGATACCAATCTCTGCAATGTTGTTGCCAAACGGATCGTAGACAGGGTAGACGAAGTACCTCCCGTCATTGATATCTGGGACTGTCAAGACGACATCCTGACTTGACAAATCCAGAGCGACTCTGGAGTATAGAGTATCCTCGTTGGGCTTGATGACACCCGGATCTGCGGGAGTCGCAAGGGTTCGTTGATTATAGATCTGATTGATGCTAACATGCTGGAGCACGCCGCCAACAAAAGTTGGCGAAGATGGCGAGAGGGTATGTGTACTAGGGGCAGTCAGGTCATGTGCATCGAAGACTTGAATGCGCTAGCCTACAATAATGGCCCAAGCTGTGGTGTTGAGATCTCCTGTTGGATTGCTGTCGATCGCTATGGTCCAACTTGCATTGGGAGTACTACTCTGCGCATATGCCTGATACGTCAGTAGCAGAGCCTGTGCGGCCACGAGATACCTTGCAATTTTCATTGTGGGCCTTAGACAGGCACAGAAAGGACGTGTACAGAAAAGATAATGCTTGATTGGTATACCTGCATATATACTACTTGCCTGTACTTTTGGTATGTAATCACATTAGTGGTGTGGTTCAAATGTCAATTTGTCGACTATGTTTGAACAATATGTCCACTTGATGTCGCCATACCACCATGACGCAAGTGGATGAGCTCTATATAGGTCCATATGCGGGTGTGAAGTTTGCGTTCTCGCAGGGGCGGAGTTTACAAATGAGCCGCAACACATGGCAGCGATGCGGGGCGCTATCAACAACATGGATCGTAGTGCGTGACCAGTCTCCGAGCATCGCGTTGGTAGTATGGCAGGTTGTAGCTTTACGAAGCAGTTCGTGGCCGTAGCGCTCTATCAAGTGGAGATGTCAGAGTGCACCAATTGGTAGAAAGAGCTGCTTTTGATATCCATACCTGCGTGTCCAAGGATTGGCGGAAAGTTCATGGCAGCCTTGGAGCATGTCACCTAATGGTTCAAGATAGTAGGTATGCGGCATCGGCATGCTAATGGTCTCGTTCGACGTTTGGCAGTAGTAGCGGAGAGCTCTGCTGGCTATACCTCCTACTAGTAGCACTCTGCCCGGAAAAGGTCATCAATATGCGGGAGCAACCTGCAGCACTTTCAGCTCCTCATGAATTCAGTTCCTCAACGATTTGCGACAGATGGCGAGCTTGCGTATTTTAAGCCATGCTGTGACGACGGTGGACGTAGAACTCGCTGTCGTAGTGGCCAAATGTGGACAGAGAGCGACTTATGCGATGGTCGGCACGCCATGAGTAGCAGTTGGCATGCGAAGTAGAGCGTCGTCCATATTTTGAGCGACTGTCCCGTCGTTCATCTCTTCGCTTATGCTCGTTGGGATATGATAGCAACTCCTCATCCAGCTTCTTGTCTTTCTCCTTGTCTTCCAGTGACGACGAGCCTACGCTGAAAGCAGAAGTCAAGGCAACAGCGCAGGACGGTCCAAGCCAGAGTGCGCTATCTGCCAATACTTCACACCGTAGGCTATTACCCCAGTCAAAAAGAAACACCTGGCCATAACGGACTCGAACCGCTATCACTTGCGAATCAGCATGACTAGCACTTAAGCTAAGCATTTAGACTGGCGAGCATGCTACCAATTACACCAATGACCATTGACTCGACACCATTTTTCTTACGCATGATGTATCTGCATGCCCGTTGCCGACATTCCACCGGTGAGAGGATCAGAGCAACCTGGTTGCTTTGGTTAAGCAAGCGTGGCTGACCGGGTTCGTGGGATGGGAGCGGTGAGCTGGCGGGGTTGGGATCGGCGCTCGAAAGCCTGAAGGACGAGGCAATTCGTCAGAGGCACGCTCGGGCGCTGAAATCTCGTACTTATGCGGGACCACATGCAAAGCATGTTTGCAACAAAAGTTTGGAGCTCGCAAAGGCAACGAGCAAGCTTTTGATGTTGCATTTCCCTTGTTGAAGCTCCGAAACAAGCTCACCCTGGGTCTGTGGTTGCCCTGTACGCGCAGGCCACACGCACTGCCGCCGTGTCATATTCAATTGTTGCGGCGTGCTAAGTGCGAGATGGCTCGGTCGGGTAAGCACAGCCGCCGCTGCCCAGCCTCAAAAGTTTACGCGTAGTTGGGCATGTCACCAGGGCTTGTCTCCGATTTTGAGCATTTCATGGTCTCATCACTTGTACCAGCTCCTTGACAAACCCATCAAAAAGTGGATGCAACGAGCAAAGCCTGTATTTCTCCACCAGCAGGCCTTCACCTTTACCCTCCTCTTGCTCATCCGGCCTGTCGATCTCTTCCACTGCCATTGCCTTCCCGTTAACCACAGTGCCCTCGGGATATGCCGGTCTCTTCCCTTCCTCGATCAACCGGATGAACATGGGATCTATCGGAACACTGCCAAGGAATGGCACTCCAAAGTCCCTCGCCATTACCTCACCACCACCCTTGGAGAACACATGAGTGCACTCACTGCAGTTTGGACACACAAACCCGCTCATGTTTTCCACTACTCCCAGCACTTTCACGCTTGTCTTTCGGCAAAAGTTGATCTCTTTCTTAACGTCGCTGATACTGATTGCTTGAGGTGTGGTCACGATGACGGCGCCAGCCAACTGCTCGCTAGTAGCTTCCTTGAGCAAAGTCTCTACAAGCGAGATGTGTTCATCCGAGGTGCCAGGAGGCGTGTCAACGAGAAGGTAGTCGAGTGCGCCCCACTGTACGTCGGATAGAAATTGGCGGACCATGGCAGTCTTCTTTGGGCCACGCCATACCACCGCGTCGCCGCGATCCGCGAGCAGAAACCCCAGCGACATGCATTTAAGCGAGCCGTATGCCTTGCCATGTCCATTGCGTGTGCCCTTCGTCTCTTGATCCGAACCCTGAGCCAGGCCCTCGCCTTGTGCTTCATGGACAGGCACTGGTATCCACCCGCCGGGGGCCTGCCGCACTTTGGCATTCTCAATGCCGAAGAATCGCGGTATCGAGGGCCCGGTGAGATCGACGTCCAGGACGCCTATCGAGTGGCCTTGTAAGGACAAGGTGAGGGCGAGTTGAGTAGTGACGCTGGATTTGCCGACGCCGCCTTTTCCTGATAGCACCAGGCATATATGCTTGATATCTTTCAGCGACATGGTCGTGTTTTCACAGTCTGTACTATGCGCCAGCGCGCAGCAACAATCATGGTGACGGTGAAGGCAATATTTAGGTATATTGGCCATTGCGTCAGTGCTGGGTTAGAGATCGCTCGGCGAGATCCGCGGAATCAATGCTTATTAAGCAAAATTGATGAAAGTCCGGTTCACCTTGACCTCTCCCAATGCTGTTCGTGAGACATGAAGCGAGAAGAGAGGTAGCATGACACGAGAAGGTAGCAAGTCTCTAGCAGTGGTTCTCTCCTGATCGACTCGATGCCATCGCCACTACTTGATGGAGCGATCGTTCCTGACAGGAGGCAGCACTGCTTGACAGAGGCGTCAGTAGTGTGCCTGAAGCAATTGACGCCTCTCTACTTTTGGCTGCTTATACACTTGCCTCAGCGAGGCCTCACTGCCATCTATCACCACAACGTTCGTCACATCAAGTGACAGACCACGTCGATCGCCCTTCGCCGTTCAAACATGACCGGGTACCCCATCAACTCCGCCTACTCGATCAAAGCCAAGTCCCTCCAGTTCGCCCATGAGGTCACGCGATTCGCATCATTACAGTCACCCTCATGCATCAACTCTTTGACAAGATTCAGCGGCGCTCCTGAAAAGTAGAAGTACCGAATCATCGTCCGGGTTGACTCCTTGAACGTCCCTGGATATACTACTGACGTCTTGTACTCCAGGACGTATTGGTCACCATCATTGATGGCACCCTCGCCGTGGATTGCATTCCGCGTGCCATTACCTTGACACGCCTTGCCTTCAACTATTATTTGACCAATGACTCTATGCATTACCGGATCAATCGAAGCCAGCTGTCACTGCCAGCATGTCACTATCAAATTTTACAGCGAGGTCAATATAACCGGTTCATTACAGCCTCAGGGCTTGTGCTATTCACCTCAATCCCAACTATGGCGGTGAATGTATTTCCTGAGTCGGAGATGCTGGGATCATGATGCTTGCTGGGTGGACAAGGGCGTATTCGTAGATCACATTGCGTAGCTCGGCCGCGAATGCAGCAACTGGGGATGGATCCCAAGCAGTCGCTGATGCCACATCGGCAATGCTATTGCCCGGAAAGAGCTGCAATGGTTGCTTGTTTGTGCATGTGCTGCGCATACATTGCCGTAGCATTTGGAGGCCAAATGTGATGCTGAGGGTGCAAAAAACGCTGTTGCTTTGCTGTCCAGTATTTAAGAGTCGTAGGTGCCAGTGTGTCAGTGGCATCACTTGGGCAAAGCAATGCATGCAAAGGGGTCTCAGCATTCCTGGCTACCAGATCTCGAGGCTGGAGGCCCTACTCTGGACGAACGGAGACTTTCGTAAGACTTAGAGCTGACAGACAATCAGTAGCCTCCATTTTCCTGCTGACGAATGTTGGAGAGTCACGGTCTGCACTTGCCTCGATGTCACTGCCGAACCAATAAACACATCAGAACCCCATCACCCTCAACGTCGCACAATCGACCTGCGCAATGGAAACAGCGAAAAATGACGACAGCGGCACATATTGGATCTGGGAGGCACGAGATCAAGCAAATATCCAGCGGAAGCTCTTCTTCTTGCAATTGGACACAGTCCCACGTCAAGCCTTTCCTGTCTTGTGTGCACTGCAATCCAGTTTGATTAACGGCAGGAGTGTGGAAATTGGGTGGCATAAGAGAAAATATAGATAGTGAGCAGGTTAAACGCAACAGAGGTACGCGCAGCAACGCGCGGGACGTGTCGTATCTGATCAGCCTAAAATTTCAAAATCCCCGTCCCAACAAGTCGCAAAAAGAACTCCCCGGGTTTCGCACCGCCATCCACAACTCCTGGTCTCATTTCCTTAAAGAATCACGCTCGCTAAACACCAGGCAAGCCAAATTCCACCAGGTGCATGCGCCTGAGCGTCGGCTGAGCTTACGAATATCATCCTCGAAATCTGCTCCATGATCTATGAATTCGTTGAGCTGACACTACCTCGGCTACTCTCTGTACTCAAGCTCGCCGTGTCGTCGCCATTGGGTGACCGTCGTCGTGATGATTTGGTGGCAGACTCAAACTGTTGCTTTGTATGTTGGTGGAGAATCCTGTCGAAACTGTTAGTTATCGTGTCTAACGGTAAAGTCCGTGCGAGAAACCGACTTTTGGTAGGAAGCCTTCGCCTGCTCGGGATTTGCAAGGTCGTATTGCTGCGAAAAATGTTCTTGGGCTGCGGCAGGCTCCATAAAGCCACCTCGCTGATAAGTCCGCTGGGCATCGGCAGAAGACATTGTGTTTGGTAGTGTGATGGTGACTACAATTGTGCAAGCTCTCAGATCGGGTGAGTGTTGGAGTGCGCTGAGCTGTAGAGTATGAATGCCCAGGGCGTGTGTCCAAGGAACAGTGTCCGATGCTGTCCTCGGGAAACAAGGCCTAGCTATATGTTGTATGCAACGCCAACAATTTTGCCTACCTCATCCCTGTTATAGATTGCGGGGACCCTGCGTCAGCGTGATAGACCCTGACCCAAGAATCGACGGCTGGTGTCCTGCGCATTCGCGCTAGCGGTATACTCTATGCAGATCCTGTGAGGCGGCAACTTGTAGGACGAGCTTCATCAGCAGTGGCACACTGACTGAGCAGGGGCCCACCAACGCGCGGTGCATGCATTATTATTGACAACGCATCATGAGCCTTGTCGCGAGCCGTGTACATCGACGAGGCAGCGTGTGCCAAAAAGGCGTGCCACACATGATACAGTAGAACTTTGTGGTCGCGAACATAACAAGTCCCAATCCGCATAGCAGTAACGAGCCGCGCGAATGCACGGCATTCGATGGACGGGACGCTGTAATATGAGCCGAGAATCGGACAGCTAGTCGAGCTTATTGAGCCTATAGCTGGTCTAGATAGGCAGAGAGACAGCGATGATGCTTGCACAAGACGTGGATTGATAGTCGCCATGCGGGGACGGGCGTGACGAGACCTCAACTGTTAGATGTTCCGAATATGACTGACTAGCCTTCGCCATTGAAGATTCGCTCCCAAGGTCGCGGAAAGTTATTTGCAGCTGGCCGCGAACGTCATGCGGGCGAAATTGCGACGAATAGGAGTGATGCAGCCAGTCGCACTCGAGGAGACAATGATCAACACGATGCGTGCCGTAGCGCCCGCAGTGGCTCTTGTGAAGGTCGGAAAGGCCTGGCAGGGAAATGACGCCACTCTAGACCCTTATGACTTCAATGAGGACCATCTACAGGTACCTAGGAGGTAGGCGAGTGATCGCTTGGGCTTAGGTTTGGGAATTAGTGTGCTATCAGCGCTCCGCGAGCAGGGGCCAAACCCCTGCGTGCCAACGACCCATCGCGATGCGTCAGACACCAATGATATCAAAGAGCATCCATTGTGATACACGATGACGCAGCAATGTACCTGATCGTAACCCTCCCTATCAGCTCCACTAGCACCTGAGATGCGGCTGAAGCACTATACCCGCTCCATTGTTCCTACAAACCGCAATAGTGCTGAAGTCCAAAGGAAAAAGCGTCATCTTCTCCGCTCTGACCTCAGAAACTGCTGCACTGCGTCCACTTGTGGGTGTTCATGCAATCTCTCGATGCGGCTTTGCAACCGCAACCCGCAAACATGCAAAATCACTAGCCCGTACTGTTCACGGAACGTCGGAGCATCGAGCGCCCGTCATCATCGATACCTGCTCGTGCTGCAACTGGGCAGAATGCTCGTGACATCGCATATTAGATGACATTCTTTCGCGTTCCATGCTGCTATTCCGCAGCTGTGCTTCGTTGGTCTTGAGGCAATTGGCGATTCAGGCCACACCGGATAGCGTCCGATATGCGAGTAATTTATCGTCATATCAAGTCTTAGCCGTCGACGGAGCAGGAGAACTTTGCGCGTTCGTACCAGAACGCACGTGCTGTACCTGCGCAAGCAAGCGTCAATGCTGTACGACAGACATCGACGATGCGAGGTAACCCTACGTAAGAAGGCGCCATAATTTTTCGCGTAAGACGAAACATCTCTCAAGACAATCAAGTGCTGCTGCTGAGGAGATGCTGGGCCTTCGTGAGCATTCTGAGAAGGTCTTAATGATCCGTTTGAGTCGATGTAAAGACTTCCAGTGGTCGCTGTCAGGCATGGCGAAGCACGGATGATCGACAGCCCTGGAGGTCGTCGACCAGTCGACAAATTTTGCCGTCAGCATATCTGACCCCCGTTCGTTCAGTTTCCAAGCTTCGTCAAGGAATATCACCATGCTTGTACCTTCCTCAACACCGAGTTGTGATGGTCGACAACATTGTTCGCGACCCTTTGGATATCTGCCTCGACAGCCTCGACGCAGCGACCAGCATCGATCACCACGATATCGCTCGCCTCATCGTCGTGCTTCCTTAGCTCACCAAAAAGCTCTCGCACTCGGTCCTGCATTTCCTTCTTCTCGTACCTCTCCGTACCGAAGTCTCCCCTCTCGGCAGCTGTGTCAGCACTGATGTCGAGGAACAAGCAGAGATCTGGCCTCGGCAGTCCAACTTCGGGATGTCTGCACCATGACAGGTCCAAGTCTTGGATCCGCTTGGCTGCAGTATATACACAGCCAGAATAATAGTATCGATCGACTATCACAGTCGTGCCTTCCGCGATGAGCCGTTCTATCTTCGGCGCTAACTCCCATCGATTCGCAGAGAATAGCAAATGGATGACATGGTCCTCGGTCTGACTCTCACCTGCGAGGTATGAATTGATCATTTTGCCTATGGTCGTGGTCCGGTCTGGGAACCTCTGGTGGTGGATGGTCCTGCCTT
The DNA here is from genome assembly GCA_021401465.1 of Teratosphaeria epicoccoides. NCBI lineage: Eukaryota > Fungi > Ascomycota > Dothideomycetes > Mycosphaerellales > Teratosphaeriaceae > Teratosphaeria > Teratosphaeria epicoccoides. The sequence continues at coordinate 184,934 of JADDMT010000038.1, forward strand.
GCTGGCGCATATGAGCAACTAGACGCTGGCATTGAGTCGATTTTCCCGAGCGATCGAGACCCTCGAAGACGATGAGAGCGCCACGCTTCGGCGAGGTCATTCTGATACTGAGCCAGCGAAGTCGCTGAAGTCGCAAGTTGCCTGTTTAGTCAACTCGCGGTCCAGCGCTACGGTTGCAAGGTTTGCGAAACAGCAAGGATAAGGTTTGAGGGTTTCTGCGCGAAAAAGGCGCGTCGTGGGGCAGCCTTGGCGGAAGCTCGGACTTTTGTTCGTCTTGACTCTCGAGTTCATCCCCCCAGATGCCCCAGTTCCGGCAACTATCGAGCACATGATGGCCGCCTCAAATCTGAACCAATTGCCAGATGAGTTATTCATCGTACTACAGCATGCAACGGCCGGTCTGGGGTCGCGTCTGGGCCGGCTAACCAGACCAGGAAGGCACGCAATTGAAACACCCCACTATCTAGCCATCACGTCTCGCGGCGCCGTGGCTCATCTCGCCCAGGATGTCTTCGCCCGGTCCACAAGTATCACTGGGGCTTATGTAGGACTGGAGGATTGTAAGTCGATTTTCGTTGCTCTATCAAAGCACCACAACTGTTGACAGATCTGACAAAAGGTAAGTTGTAGAAAAATATCCTTTCGACACTCCCCCTCTTCTCAAGTATCCCAGGCCAAAGGATGGCACCTCTGCTCTACGTCGTTTCATCGCTCTTCCTAATCCAACGTTGCTTGTATTGGGAGCGAGGAGAACTTCGCCGGTCGCTGCGCCGGCCGCTAACCCGAACACAAGTGCTAAGGTTTCGGTCATGACGGCCGTGGGATTTAGATCTCTGGATGTCGGTAACTATGCTGAAGCAGCTGAGGAGCTCAGGCCAGATATCTTGGTAGCAATCGGAGATATACCATATGGGCGGGCATTAGGCAGCAAGAGGATTGAGAAAGCGACAGACAGGCAGACACAATGGCTGCAGGATCATGCGAAGTTGAGAAAGGCGAGCCGAGCGGACGAGGCAGACGGGAACCAAGCAAAGCTGTTTGTGCCATTGCTGCCGGTGAGCTGTGCGCGTCAGCAGTACTTCGTCGACTGCTTGATAGAAGACGGCGTAAAAGAGGAAGTATCCGGTCTGGCGATATATGATACAGACACCTTGGCGGACCTGCCGGAAGGGCTAATCCATCTCCCACGACTGGGCTTCACGACACAAAACACGCCTCACGACGTTCTGAGGCAGGTCGCGCTCGGCATCGACGTCTTAACCTTGCCTTTCGTCACTAACGCAACGGATGCTGGCATTGCCTTTGATTTCAGCTTGTCCAAATCAGGTCTCGCAAACTACAAACAGCTTCTACCTCTTGGCATCAATCTCTGGGCTGCATCGCATGCCATCGATCTGTCGCCCCTGACCGAAGGTTGCACATGCTATGCATGTATTAATCATCATCGAGCTTATCTACAACATCTCTTGAACGCGAAAGAGATGCTCGCATGGGTGCTCCTGCAAATTCACAATCATCACGTTATCGATCGCTTCTTCGAGGACATCCGCGGCAGTATTCGGCAAGGCACCTTTGAGCAGGACACACTGCGATTCGCAGAGATGTATGAGAGGATATTGCCAGAGAGTACTGGTCAAGGTCCAAGGATTCGGGGCTACCAGATAAAGAGTGAGGGGCCTAGTGAGGCTAAGAAGAATAAGGCGCCATTCAAAGTGCTGGCCAATGGTAGGGCGAAGGATTCGTTGGAGCTGGGCTCAACAGAGAAGCACGAGGTATCCAGCGGTTCCATAACGTTGAACGAAGGTAAGGAGGTCATCGCCGAGAGCACTATGCCCAGCGCGAATGCTGTGGCTAAGGATGCTGAGAGTCGGTTTTGCTGAAAAGAAGTAGTAGCAGTCTAGCATGGGCCAACGTAGCGTTCGGGCCAGCGCACTAGGTGAAATTGAAAATACTAGCTGTGACTGTTTGCGCGGATTTCCCTGTGGCGCTTGGTCGGGGGCTTTCACATCATGAGTCGTTCTAGAACCAGATCGGATGTTTCAAGCGAAGGCATTGCTGTCTCGACATGCCCGTGTTGTTCTTGCCCAAGCTGAATTGTTTCCCGACGTGCAGGTAAGAAGTTTTCACCACTCCTCTGCTCGTCCTTTCCCAACGCAAAGTTTGCCGCGGTCCTGGTTCCATTCACCTCAACAGTGCAGGGTTGGGTCCGCCATCGCTGCCAGCAAGCACTCCAGATTTGCAACACCAACTAACCACTCATTTCCGGGCCTTTAGGCCTGCTTGCGCGTTCTGCTTGGAGATGGAGTATGCTATCCGGCATGGTGGGATGGAACCGTACAACATCGGTGTTGCACGCAGGCATTGCAAGCCACAAATGGAGCTGGCATCAGAGTGATCCTGCTAATATAGGAATCGCATTACAGAGGAGAAGCCTTGCAGAAGAGGCCATGATGGATGTATGTCGAACGTCACAAAATACGCAGACGAGCAAGAGTGGCGACCCAGCTGTATTTGAACTTAGCCAAGAAGTGCCTGTGCTTCTGTCGAATGCTGAACGTCCGTACAGTCGATGCTGCTAGGCTGAATGTAGCATAGTCATGAGGTGCTCCTGCAGAGGCAGCTCTGGTCCTCGATAAAATTTGCTGCGCCCTCAAGGTCATCGACGTTCAATAGATCCACGCCCTCATTTAATAGGATCCTCCAGATCGCATCCCTTGTGCCTACAGGCCAGCCCGGCTGATCCCAGTACCGCACTTTGATGCCCTTGGAGTGTGCATACCTTACCTGGTATTGCAAGAGCGAAAGCTGCGTGGCGTTGAACGTCTGGTTCGTGACGGAGCCGAATTGAACCGCAAAGTCGGTCGATGCAATGGGAGAAACGGAGCTTGTGATGTTGGATTGCGTGGTGTCGAGCGTGGCAATTTGGGCATCGAAGAAGTAGTCGCGAGGGTTGGTGCCGTTGCCAACGCCTAGAACCTTAAGCAGATACTCTATTGCAATGTGCTGTGCAGACTTGGACCCTTACCTTGGATCTGGTCGAGGGGCGTGTTGCCAGTCCCGATGACAGTGACTGGACCAGCAGTCACAGCCGTGCCGTTGAACGTTGTCAGGTAGCCCGCTGAGCGCAGTGGCTGAAGTGCCTTGACGATATACGGCCAGGTGGTCTCGCCCTCCGTCTTGACATCGACGAAGAGGTAAAGTGTCTGCCCAGATGAGGTATCGTAGACGCCGTTCTTGGTCGGAGGGTCGGTCACAAAAGTGCCGTTTGGGTTCTGCGCCTTTAGCACCGACAAGATTGGCTGAATATAAAGGCTGTCGAATGTCCTCTTGTTGGTCAAGGCTGACTGCTCATGGCCCACGTGCAGAGTACCGTTGTAAAGCCAGACGTCTGCCTCGATGGATATTGCGCCGACGGATAGAGCAGAGTAGAATGGAATGGGTCTCCAGTAGTCGTTGTGGGAGTGGAAGGCTTTTGGAATGATGCCTTGGGTGAGGTCTGTAGGGTAGGTGTACAATGGCCCCTGGCCGGCGTGGGAAAGGATGTTTTGGAGAGGGTAAGAAAGCGGAATCTCAGATTGAGCTCTGACGATGCCGGCGAGGACTGTCGTGGTGATGATAGACGATATCATATCGTGTGTGCATACGGAGGTGTATGTCCTACCTGCCGACTGAATCCACTGTTGTGATGGGCTTCTCTACTTTATCATGAAATTGAACTTGCCTTCCTGCAGGTCCGCTAGAGCAGAAATGACGTGGCGGCGTTGCCAAGCAAAAGAGCAGGAACACACTGCAGGAAAACCTTCCGCAAGAAAATCTGATCAGCGACAAATCGAAGCCGGTGACTGACAGCTGATCGACCAGACACTATGGCAAGCTTATTACACCGTCTTCAGACGTAGCTTGCTCTCTTTGACAAACACACGCCGAGAGTCCTTTCAGCCGGTCTGGCGACATCGTCACCACATGGCCAGTAGCAGCAGATGAGCCAGTGCCTCACTTCATTTGAGGGATACAGCATTCCTGGCCATCTACCGCCTGACATTAGGCTGAGCTTTGCATGCCGACCGTACGATACATTAGTAACTTGTCAGCCCGCTCGTGCGTTTGCGCTCGAAACAGAATACCCGACATCATCCAGAGTGGCAACAATCAACATCTTGCAGAGGGAGAATATGTTGGACGAAACGATCTTGTGATGGGAACAGCTGCTTGATTGGAACGATGCTGTGGTGGAGGACGACCAATGCTGGTCAGTGGTTTTGGTTCACTGAGGTAAAGGACTCGTGCTGGCATCTCGTCTTGATCAAGTGGCGTTCGTTATGCGGATCAACTGCTGCGACATGAATGGACCAGCATGTCCTCGGCAGTGGTGCGGGCTTCCACCACGGCGAGTCATGCGTGTCAACATTCCATGACAGTTCAGGCGGCGAAGGGGATACACTGTTCAGAGGTTGCGGTATCCGGCATACATACACGTACACGCATACAATACAACGAGTACCCTGTCGTGACTCAAATTCCAGGTGCCAGTGACCATGCCACCAACGACGCACAAATACAGATAGGGAATCTTCAAAACCACTTTCGCCGCCCTATGCATGTTTTTGTCTTTCACGCCTCCTTGCCGCCATTTGTGTGGGCGTAGTCGCAGTCCCGTCAGGCTTACTACACGCTGCCGTTTCCGTTGACCATAGTCGGCGTGGTGGCGCCCGATCCGCCTTCGACACCTGCCTTGTTCTTTTGCTTGAGCGTTAAGGGGAATGGATAGTCTTCCGGCTCCTCCTGTTGTGCCTGTCAGCGTTACGTTCCTCAGTACTGCGGAATTGACTCCACCTACCTCCTCTGGCAACCTCCACGCAATGTAGTCTTCTGTCGACAAGCCTTCCCTGCCTTCTTGCAGGGATGCGAAGTCGCCAGGAGTCATCATACCGCTCCTCTCTCTCGGCGAGCCAGGTGCAGATAGTGGCCTGGTGATCTTCAAGTCCGAGCCATCGAAGAAGCTAGGCTCTTCGTCATCACTTGCGAAGCTGTCCGGATATGCTCGCCTCAACGCCAACTGTCGAGCTTTCACATACTCCATCCCCATCCGTTTCCAATCCAGCAGATCCGAAAGCCTTTCAGTCCTGTTACGCTGGTTGATCCGTTGCCTCTTCGACTTCTGGGTGAATTCAAACATGTATTGCGCCAGTTGATTCACCGAATCATCGATGCCCTTCATTCGCCGGTCAACAATGTAGATACCATAGTCGCTCGCGTTCTCGATCAGCTCTTCCATGTAGCACCCAAAGCCAGACAGGTTCGTAGTGATCGACGGCACACCCATGACAGTACACTCGGCCGGCGTGTAGCCCCATGGTTCGTAGTAAGAGCTGAAGATACCCATATGCGTGCCTCTCACGAAGTCGTCATAGTCGATGGGCAAAATCGGGCTGCCGGAGCTCAAGAATTCAGGATGGAAGATGACCTTGACACGATCCGACGGGTGGTTGAACAGCTGACATCTTCGGATTTGGTTTAAAATCGGATCTTCGCCATCGTTGATCATGTTGTGAGTCACGATCGGTGGCAGGTTATGACGTTTCATTGCAAACAGTCTACGCCGCAACATGATCTTGTCCTGCGCCGAAATAAGGTCCTTCTCGTCCGGTGGGTCTTGTCCCTCGTGCCATGCCAGAGACTTTTCGAAGAGCTTCTTGCCAATGTTGTTCTGGATGTGGCCAAGAGTATCCCGCAACGATTTGATGACTGCCTGACCCTTGAGTGCCTCGACTGCGAGCGACGTGGTCTGCGCAGGCATGATGATGAACGCAACGACCGTCATATCTGAGCCTGCGCTCTTCATGCGGTGGTTCAGCCGCGCCAAGGACTCGATGAACATGTCCACACCTTTGTTTCTGTACTCGTACCGTCCAGCCGTGAAGAAGTAAAGCGTCTTGTCCGTGTCGAAGTCATTGTGGCCGTAGAAGTGCCCGCGCACAAAGTCGGTGATTCGCTCCTTGTTGGTTTGATGCAGATTCTGGAATTCGTGGGTGGCGCTGAACTTCTTGACGTTGAGACCGTTGGGAAGAACACCGTCAGGCTTTCGCTTGAGCAAATGCTCACTCTCGTAAGCCGTAATATGGCTGACGGTGGTGAAGACGTCGGAGCTATGTGCCGCTGCTCGTTCTATGCAGTAGCGGTGATAGATGCCGCGCTTGCCAGCCTCGGCGTCCACGTCGAAGAATTGCAGATTGTTGTAGAAGTCGACGGAGCCCGCGCACAGGTATCGGCCTAGCAGGGTAGCGTGGGTGGTGAAGATGGTCGTCACGTCGATCTTCCGCTTCTTGCAGAGAGGTAGAGCAACCCCAGCGAGCCACTCGTGGAACTGCGCAATGACGGCTCGCTCCTTGTCGTGGTAGACATACTCGCCCAGGAACCAGGCAATGAGGTAGCCGAAGACGATAGCTTCGTTCGTCTCATGGTCATCTGGGGGGCTGGGAATGCCGGCGGTCGACCAGAGATCCGCCTTCCACTCATCCAGCTTGTAATAGCCTGTGCCGGTGTCGAACAGCAGCACTCGCGGCGCGCCGTCAATGAGCCATCGTCCGTACAGCGTCTGAATGCCTCGCTCGTTCATGCTCTGGATGGTCTTGACCATGGCCGGGTCCTTGGGCTCCAGCTCTTCCACCTCCACGGCGGCGGAGGCTCGGTTGAGCGGGCCCAGCAGGGTGTATGTTGACCCATACTCCGCTGTGGTGACCTGTGCCTTTGACTTGAGCACGGAGTATATCCCACCGACCCGGTTGGCAACTTCCGTCGCTACCTCAAACAGCACGTGTCGGTGTACGTCTCTGGGCATGATGGGACGGACTGGCGGGGGGGGAACCGCAGCGGAGGGCGGGGTGCGTCGACGATGTGCGGGGTGGGGTGGGGTGGGGTGATGGGTGTTTTTGTGGAGGTGTCTCAACTATTCAACTGTGGTGTCAGCACATGGCCTCTGCCTCGTGCTTGCCTGCTTCCGATCTCTCGCGATCCGAGCTCCACCACCTGCATGAGATGTGCACGAGATCCAATGCAACCAACAGATTTCAGGCAAGAGCGCCCGTCTTGCACGCACCTTCTGCTCTGATCTAGTGTAAACAATGGCAAGTGCAACTCGGGGATGCTTGGGTGGAAAGTGCAAGGCACAAAGGAAACTTGCGAGGTGAGAATGGAGAATCAGATGGCTGGTTGAAGGAAGCTGCTACCACCTGCAGGAATCTGACGCAGTTGGGACCCACCATTCAACGGCCGCGTGACATTTTGCCTTTCCACTTGTTCTTTTCGCTACAACCTACATCTATGCATTGCCTCAACACATATAACAGCTCTTCGTCGGGCCTGGCCGGGCGCGCACCAGGATTGTGTCCTCAGGCCATCTGTGTTCGCATTCATCTCTGGTCGAGGCTGGTACATGTAGGTAAGCATCATCACACGCGGCGGAGCACAGAGATACAAAGATCCTCGTCCAATGCGGCTCTGCCTCCAACTGTCGATCACCCCCCCACCCCCGGGCCCCGCTTCTCCAACAATCAGCAGCGCCAAGCACGTGGAGATGCTGTCTCTCCACCAACTCCACCTTACAATCACCTTTACCGCCAATAGCAATGGAACGGGACGGCCTACGGTCTCCTGCCAAGGCTGGGAGAAGCCCGGCAACATGAATCACCGATTCACAAACGGCATCTTCGGCATGCCGGAAGCGGCTGGACCTGACTCGTGCAACTTTTGCAGCCAAGGCTCAAACACCCTGACCGGCGGGCAATTTCTTCCTGTTTCGCTTTCCCGATTCAATGTAGAAGGCTTGTGAATCGTCCCATGGATCATGCAGCAAGTCCAGCAATCGTTGTGGTGCAGACCAATGACCGCAAATGAAGTCGCTGGCCTTCAACAGACAAGCGGGCCGGACTACGAAAAATGAACTCTGTAATGAGGACTGGCCGCACGTTTCCCTGCACAGCCATTCACGGTCTGGCATGCCATATGGTATCATTCGCCTCCACGTTGCAGAGCCGATGCCAGTGTGTTCAGATATCGTAAGACTGACAGAGCGCCCAGCGCACATCGGGACCTGACCCGTGTTTGCGGACCTATGTTCGTCTGCTGTGCAACTATGCGTGTTCTTGTTGTAACCTCACCTTGCACCGTACACCACTGTCCACCTTCACCGCTTAGACGGTCTGCAACACCCGGGACTGGTTGACTACCACGATGCAACTGCAGCGTGTCGATCATTCGCAAGGGCCGCCGCTAGATAATCGTTTCGCCATTTTGCATGCATCCGTACTGCACACAGCGGCATCTCGTGCTTCCCACGAGGGACCCTCTGATGGTGTCCAAGTTGGATCTATCCTTCCGTCTCGGGCTTCACCTGATTAACCTTGTTCACTATTCCAACCGATACTTCCATGCCTCACTCCTTCACGATTGCCTGCAGGATCATACCTCTCAAGTCATATCGCCTGTCAAGGTGACATTGTTGTGCCTCAACGTCGCGACAGGAGCGATTTAAGATACGCTTGCCACTGATTTGGCCACAAAGCTGACCGGCTTGCGCTCCAATATCGACGAATCGAGCCGACATACGGCAGACGATCGCCACAAGCGCTACATCTCAACATCAGCTGAAACAGCAATTGACGGCTTCGAGTGAAGCTGCGACACGCGCCTGTACGTCATTTCTGGGACGACATAGCTGTCAGAAGTCAAATCAGGATACGAAATAAGTGTTGTTGGCTGTCGCTGTCGCTGTTGCACTTGAATAAACAACACCATCAGCCCGCAAATTTCCACTTCTCCGAATACAAGCAATTCTTCACGGACACGGCTGAAGTCAGCAACATACTACTATAACACAGTCGAACCAGCAGTCAAGATCAAGACAAGAACAATATGCTCCTCGTCACCTTCTTGACGACCCTGGCGCCCCTCGCCGCCAGCCTCGCCATCACCAAACGCCAAGACGGCGGCGGCAGCGTCATGCCCTTTCCGACCAGCACGAACGTCACGTTCTACCAAGGCGCCACGACCAACAACACTTGCGGCCAGTCCGTTTCCACTGGCTCCTGGGAGTCGGAACACTGCCACGAGATCTATACCGAGGCGGTGGGCATCCCGAGCGCGGTGAACAGTACGTGCAGCTTGGTGCTGTGGAAGGGTAGTGTGGGGTGCGATGGGACGGGTAGGGAGGACTATGTGATTGGGAAGGGTGAGGGGAATCTTTGTGTGCGTACGGGGGTGTATGATGGGGGTATGAAAACGCAGGCGAGCGGGATGTGGACTTGTGGGTGAGGGGTGGGTGGTTGGTGGAGGTGGTGAAGGCGGCGGTTGGATGAGTGTTTGAGGATGGTGGGAGGGGGGATTGTGTTTTAGGTGCGTGACGTGCATGAGGTGCGTGAGGTGCGTGAGGTGCATGAGGCGGAGGTGGGTAATGAGTTGCTTACTCTCTGCGCGAGATAGATCGGAAGGCTTGCGGCGACCAGATATTGATTCTATCATGCTTCTGATTCTGATTTGTTGGTGTGTTAAATTCGATACGATACAGCAAGACCAGGTATTTGGGGCCGTGTAACGATAACTACAACTGATGTTAAGCAAGGCCCGCACACAGGTTGACTGACGTGACCACGGACCAGGATCACTGGCATTAAACCAGACTTGTGCACCGTACTAGCAAGCAGGAACACGGATGCGCAGCAGTCCGTGCCGTCCACTTGCCCTTTCCAGAGTCATAAAATCGTGCAAGATCCTGAAGCAGCTCCCTACTGAAACACAACCATACGCATACCCGATCATCAATCAAACCCGACCGACGGCGGATCAGCGCCTCACCATTCCGGGACAGTCACCCTTACAACACTTGTCGGAGAAGCAAAACATGTCCCAAATACCCTTCGACAACGACAGCCTTGCTGACTGCTACGACGCTGATGGCGACACGGTGCATTCCTGGGTACTGATTGAAGGTGTCGAGACATATTGTCGGGATTGTGGTCAAGTGGTGAAGATTGCAGCATCGCGATCTGACGAACGCGTGCAGGGTGAGAGTGGCGGGGGAAAGGAGAGTGTTGCAGAGAGTGCTGAGGCGGACAGGGGAGGGTTCGGTGGCCGAGAGGGCAAGGAGTTGGTCTCAGCCACCGAGGTGGGAGAGGGTGCGTGCAAATGGGCGGAGTTCGGGTTGCTTGGGCCGTTTCCGTAGGAGTGCCGTGTTGTAGCTGTGCTGAGCACACTAGCTGGCACGATGGACAGTACGGAGGTACTCAAGTCTCCCGTCTGGTGACCAGCTTGTTGACCGTGGACTGTTTGAAGGCGATCCTAACCCTTCGGCCCAATGTTCGGGTTGTTTCGAGCTGGGAGACTGGCTGGGTTTTGCCTCTGGGTATCGCGCTTGGAGTGGCTCGGCGTCTTGGGCAAGCTGTGGTGCGGTATAAACCCCTCCTGTCGTTGAGAGGACAGCTTTGGCCCCCTCTGCGCTGCCTCCACTACACTTCAAGCGCCTCTGGGAAGCCGCATAAGCCTAGGTCTCACGACGACCGTCCGCCTAAAAGCCAAGACTATAGCATCACTCTTCACGACCATGAAACTCTCCCTCTTCATCTCCATCGCCACACTCCTCTCCTCCGTCTCGGGGAGGTTCAGATTTATGGGTGGCGGTTGGCTCGATGTCGGCGGCGACGAACATGATCCGAACAAGCCACCACACAACTGCCGCTGCAGAGGCCCCGTAGCCAAAGGAAAATCACAGGGTCCGGATTTGCCGAGCTCCACGAGGCAAGCCTGCACAGAATATGCGGCTGGGATGTTCAACGACGGGAAAAATGAACCTGTCGTGTATCACGAGCCCTCTGCGGAATGCAGAAATACTACTGAGAAGGCCTTTGACAAGGGCCTTTGGGACAAAAATTGTAAGGCGGCTGGAGGGGCGTCGGGGCAGTGCTGGGAAAACCCGGTGGGGTATGGGCAGTGAAGCGATGGTGTGCAGGCGTTTTTTTTTTGCTCGATATTTGATCGTTGTGGGGAGGATGACAGTGACCAGGGTCACGATGAGCAACGCGTACATGAGAACATTGAATCGAGTGACCGCCCGGACTGGGAGGATTGCCCCCGAAGCTCCCGAGCCAATGATTCAAGGGAACTCCTTAGCAGTCATCGCTTGATCAACCTGCAATGCAGGTTTGCTACAGTACGCATTTTTGACATACAAGAAGACCTGCCCTTCCCTCCAAGACCCCATTCTCCATGCGCGCTATGCAGAAGGCCCTCCTTCAAGCATATTTACACTTCCTCCTGCAACTCATTCCGCTCTGGAGCCAGCTCGAAGCAGTCACAACATGTCCTAGCCTCCTCCATATCATCGAGTGGTCGTATCCGTCAAATGCGACGATCGTATCCAACCTCACTTTCAGCGGCCCGAGTCTTGACTCCCAGTCTTCCTCGCAATCACCATGCAACTTGTCTCTACTGCATTCCAGCAATGCGCACTCACAACCTCTGATAATGTTGAGCGGCGGATCGGGCCACTCGTTCGTGGGGCAAGCCATGAACTTGATGCTGGAGCTCCTTATTCCCAACGCGAACAGCGTCGTCAAACCCGCAAGCGATTTTCTGTCGATCTCAAGACCTGCGGCAGTGATCTCGGCCTGGAAATCGTCGGCCTGAAGATGAAATTGTCCGCCTGGGCCGATTGTCGCGCAGGCGTGGTGGCTCAGGAGGGTTTTCAGCGTGTCGCTGGCGATACAGTCCAGTTGAGGTGAGACAATGCTCTTCTCTCCGAAACCGTTGAGGTAAGAGGCCCAAACGAAGACGTTGAGCGGCGCAGACGTCATGGTAGAGTGGGACGTGTTGATGCTGTAGTGGATAGAGGATGCTTCGGTTGTGATTTGCCTGCATACTAGGAGCAACGGAGGGCGCGGTAGATGACCGGATTCGGGGATGGTGATTCGGTCACTGGCGAGGTTAAGCTCGTAGATGGCATTACGGAGTTCTGCAGGTAGCGCAAGGAAACGTGGATTGCGCTTGGTGATCGCATGGCTGCTGGTCGCTCCTATTCCTCAGATTAGCATGCCGAAGCTGTCAAGAACTCATGATCGGAGGTTGCGTTTACCATGGCTCGATTTCAGAGGTCTTGTGAAAGCCACCAGCGGACCTGCAATGATGAGCAACAGCTACAATGTCCTGCTGAAACTCCAGGGTCGATCGGCAGTGGCATATTGGATGGGTCGGAGGGCCGAAGTCAAATGACGGCGAATGAGCTGGCCAGATCGAGACCGAGGTTGGATTGGAGATTGGGGCGGATGTTGGAGCTTATGCAGTCCATCGGAATCACGGCACGAGATGTGGCGATGGGTCTGTATGGCAACAATGGTGGATCGGAGAGAGGGTCTAGAGATGTCACAAACGGCGTGGAGCTTCGCGATCCAAGATGATGCACTCCACGGCTTGATCGGGAAGCCTCCAGGTAATCTTGCGCGGTGCCAGTCTGCACGCTGGAGGTGGTCTCATGTGTCTTTCAGCAGCAAGAAGCTCTCACCAGTCTCCCGCTTGTCAGGCGCAATGGCGCAGACCGAGTCCGCCAAGAGTCGAAATCGTGATGCCAGTGCCATGATGTAGACGCCCACGCCTCCCACCCCAACACCCGAGATCTCTCGCCTGACCGCTCCTTCCTCATCCAGCCACCCTCGGCCCAATCTCGGCCTTGCACCAGCACAAATATAAAGATTTACCGTCTGAAAGCCTCACATCACCCCACTAGCGGACAGGTTGGCGAAATGGTGAAAGGATGGGAGCGTGATCGTGGGTGGCGGAGTGGTTAAGGGATGGAAATTGATGGACAAGTCCGCTGGTGGGGTGCCCTCGACAACAACGACCACCTTGGATTCGACTCCGATCGACCGAACTACTGACGCTGTTTACGAACGATGCTCCCGTGAGGTTAGATCCCTCGTCACCATCTTGGTCCGCCCGGGGACTGCAGCGCTCGGCTCCTGCGGTGGCGAGAACTTGCCTTAGAAAAACCGGCCGGGAAGGTGTCTGGGGGATCCAGCACTGGAAGGTGTTCGAAAGTGGTTTTCTACCTTCTCATTCCCAAAAGGGATGAGGAGGGTCTTTTTGCTGAGCATTTGTCCGAGTGCACACAAATGTGTGTTTCTCAAGGGGGTCGGGAGTGTCTTTGTGCGGTACGTGCATCATATACCGTTGCACGATGCCACGTCCATTTGTCTCTAGACACTGTCACGCAATCGCCGGGTTCAGCAGCCCCAAAGACGCTATGCAATAGTTCAGGCTCCTGCCTATATGGAGAGCGGCCTCGAGGGATATGTATCAAAGCAGCGCTATGGAGCATCAGAACCGCTTGGATGGAGCTGGGTATGAGTGCGATCCCGTGGTCACTGATGAATGACTGGAGATTCCGCCTGATCGTTGCTTGCTGGCCGGAAATGCCATTCGTCAATGGCTCGTGGACCGGAGACTTGCAATCGGATCAAGGACAGCTTGGCACGCCAGTGACATGCGATGCGTTCAGTCAATCCGAATCTCTGCGATGCTCTGGTGCGTGTGTAGCGAGAGTATCTCAGGCGTGGCCGTGCAAGGGAGCGAATTATCACTGCGCTTAGTCAGGATGTTGTGAGTAGGCGATCATGAGTCATGAACTACAGCTGGGCTACGATATATGGGAGGATGGGAAAGGCAATAATGCAAGACGCACGCCAAGGAAACACGCCGTCCACGCCACTGCTATTTTCTACCAGTAGTATGCTCCCGTCGAGCAGCCCTACCTCTTCTACCCATCTTGCAAATCAAGACGACGATGCCAAAGCCAGATGCCATGCTCGATTTCCGAGTGAACGGCAAACCGACCCCAGACAGCTCGCTGCTATCCACCGCATAGCATTTCCAACCACAATGCCCCCAGTTTGTGACGGCGTAACTGGACCAGCGCCCATGAGATCTCACGGCGTCCGCTCGATCGCGGGAGTGGTCGACAGGGTGCCCGTCAAGCCCGTTTCCGTGGGATGCCGGAGTCAGGAATTGAATTCCTTCCTGTCTGCACCGTCCGCCCTGACATGGTGTTGTTGTTCACTCGCCTTTAGGGCACGAACGGTGGCAAGTCTTCGTCCCCTCGTCTTGCTCGACAGCGCATCTTGTTGTCGCTCGCACCGCTGGATTCTCCAACATCCGACCCCCCCACGTTATACCCAGAGACACTCCGAATCCAGATTCTTCAGCTTGGATTGGGCAGCCGCATCCTGCAAGCTTCTGCATCGTCCCGACGGGAAACGCCAACCACGCCGAAGAATACACGAAGTATTGAGACCCTGCTCGTTCAGCTGCAGGCGAAGCCACGCCAATGGTCTGAGACCGGGTTTGTAAGGTCCTAGGTCCTATCCTCGACTCAAATCTCTCGTTTCACACCAACCCCCAGAATTCTGTGTCTCCCTCTCTGAGCTGTGAAGAAGTCCAGACGTTCTCAAAATAGAGACATAGCGACGGGAGGGTACCTTGACTCGACAGCGCTCCTCGTAGTCACTCTGACCTACGCTAAACTCGAGATCAATCCTGAGTACGCCCGCTGCCGCTGCGCAGACGCCCTGGCAACATCATGAGCACTATCACGCAAGCAACTTGCCAAGACCTCCACGCCTAGGGGATGGCAAGAGTGGAACCGCCAGGCGCGCTCGGCTGACGACGGCGACACACGAGATGCTCGGCGTGAATTTTTCAAAAGAGTGTGGCAAGAGGGCGCTGCCGCTGCGGAGTGTTGACACGTGACTCGATAGTACATTCATCCCTAAATGCTGTTATCGGTGCGACTTGTCCGGTGTCTGGACAAAACCTGGTCGAAGCTAGGAGAAGGCTCCCTCAGCCACTCCACTCCACTCCACAGCCCTCCCACCCAACGACTCCCAAATGCATAAAGCCTCACCTCCACACTCTGCCTGACCTCCCCCTCCATCCCCAGCACCACAGGACTACAATGCAAACACCCGCCCGCCACGCCCGGGACCTCCTCACTCTTCGAGTCCGCGAACTTGATGATCAGCACTTCGCCCGGGCTCTGCTCCGACATCCAAGGCCACCTCTGCCCGCCCGGGTCCTTCGGCGGCACCGCCACGTAAGCCTCAATCAAGTACTCTCCCTCCCGCGTCACTTCGCCCCCCGCACGAAACTCGTGCGCCACAAGCTCAGATCCGTCGAGGGTGCGTCCGTCGAGGACGGCGATCGGGTCGCAGCGGACGGGTCGGAGCGGGCGCTGCCTTTCGCGGCCAGGAAAAGCCTACGGCACGTGAGGAAAAATCGGAGTGGGCGAATCACCTACCCAGACGCTGTAGCTGGCGTACCGCGGGACGTGCGCCACACTGCCCCTTGCGCGCGCGTCTGCGGCCGGGATGTCGCGACGGCAGAAGCGAAACGTGTCGCGGAAGCCGCGGAGGGAGTGGTCGATGCGGCAGTGTTGGGCGGGCTCGCCGTGGTGGCTGCCGTCGCGGCCGTTGACTAGTATTGCAGCTTCAGATCAGGGGAGTGAGACAGATACGGGATGGATGGAGGCGTTTGTTTGGGGGGGTTCGGCGGGCTGGGAGGCGAGGCAGGTGTTTGTTCGCGGGTTCGGCGGGCGGGGAGGCGAGGACGCCATGGTGCAGGAGGTCTGGCGAGCGAGGGCCTGCGAAGGCGAGGCGTCATTTTTCTGAGATCGTAGCTAGGACGTCTGTTGTGACGTGAATTGTGGGGGAGGTGGAGGCACGCACGCACATACACACGTGTTTTTTCCTCCTCCTCGAGAGGGGAAGCTAGCTCCCTTATGGTCGTCTTCATCTAGTTTTCCGATGCTTTGGCGAGCAATTTGTAACCGGGGATGAGCTCCCTCCTGCGTTCGAATCATGGGGTGGGAACAGGAAGGGGGAGGGGGGGGGAAAGGGAAATTGCAGCAGATTACTGTTCTCGAATCCATACAATACTCTCTCCCACTCCGCCCGGGGCCTCAGAACTGCACCTTCCACGCTTGCCCGACTTTCAGCCCCGGGTTCCGCACCACCACAAAAGCCGCCGTGCCCGCCTCCTTCTGCACCCATTCCACCTCCACCTTCCTCCCTCCCTTGCTCTTGGCGCCCACCTCCTCAGTGACCTTCACCTCCTGTTTGCTTTTCCACGCCGGCGGAGCATTGACCACAATAATTTTCTCCACGCGCACCTGCTCCATCGTCTTCAAAAACTCCTTCGCCTTCTTCCCGCTCGGCGTGCCACTCGGCGTCAGGTCCTCCGATACGAGCGACGAAGTCGATGAAGCGAAGGTGAAGCGGCGATGGATGTACGCGCCTTCCTGGTAATCGAACGAGGAGCCGTCGTCGAGGTAAAGCGTGCCTTCCGCGTCGCCTGAGTGTCCGAGCACGACGACGAGGGTGAAGGGATCGTACTTCATGAGGCCGGAGCTGCGGCGGGGGCGGTCGCGGCGAGGGATGATGTGTCCGCCTCGCATGAGGAGGGGGATGGTGTCGAGCGGCGCGGCGACGGTGATGGAGCCCGGGCCTTCGTAGGTCCAGAAGTCGAAGTAATCAAAGTACTTCTCGTGATCCGCGAGGTAGATGACTTGACTCTCCGCGCCTTCTTCCGTGACCGGTTTGGCGAGGAGACCGTAGGACCCGACGTAGAACTGGTCGTCGATGGCGAACCCCTTTTCGTCGCCCGGGTGAAGGTAGTAATTCGGTCGGATGATGGGGGCGCCGGTGGTCGACGCCTCGTGAAAGGCGGTGTACCACGCGGGCAACAGGGCGTAGCGGAGTCGGAGGGCTTGCGTGATGATGCCGGTGTAGGGTTCACCAGCCAGGTAGGGTTCGCGGCGACGGGTGTCGATGTGGGCGTGTCCGCGGAAGTAGGGGTAGAAGGCTCCGGCTTGATACCAGCGGGTAAGGAGCTCTTTGCTGGGGTTGCCGAAGAAGCCCCCGACGTCGGCGCCGGCGAAGGGGAAGCCGGAGATGCCCATGGAGAGGATCATGGGGATGCTGGCTGCGAGGTGCGGCCATGCGGCTTGGTTGTCGCCGGTCCACATGGCGCCCATCCTTTGGCTGCCCGAGTAGAAGGAGCGGGTCAAGACGAAGGGGCGGACGGGGTGTAGGTCTTCGTCCTTGTCTCTGGCGAGAAGGGCGTCGTAGGTCGCATTGACGAAGGTCAGGCCGTTCAGATTGTGGACGTCTCGGTGCTCCCAGCGGCCGTGGTGCAGATTGTCTTTGGGCATCGTGGTTTCCGGGCCGTTGAAGACGGATGGCTCATTCATGTCGTTCCACAGCCAGACGTTTTTGGACGTGCCCTGGAACCTGTCGTACCGGAAGAGGCTCTTCCACCAGTCGTGAGCCTTCGGGTTGAAGCAGTCGACCCAGTGAGAGCTACCCGGCCAGCACCAACCTTCGTAAATGGTGTCTTCCTTGTTGTGGACGGCCAGGTCTTTGGATTTGAGCTCGTCCACCACCGGGTAGTCGCCCTCGTTCTTGATGTGCGGGTCGATGATGACGACCAGCTTCCGCTCGTGCTCATCCAGCTGCTTCTCCATGCCCATCGGATCGGGGAAGTTCATGGGGTCCCAGGTGAAGTACTTTTTGCCGTCGGTGTATTCGATGTCCAGCCAGATGACATCGTAGGGAATCTTGTGCTTGTCGAACTTGCGGTCGACATCCCTGACATCTTCGTCGGTCACGTAATTCCAGCGGCACTGATGGTAGGCGATGGCGAATTGCTGGGGCAGCTGGGTGTAGCCGGTGAGCTCGCCGTACGCTCCGATGACGTCCTGCGGGGTCGGGCCGAGGAAGACGAAGACGTCGAGCAGGCCCGACTCGCTGATCCAGTGTGTCTGAGTGGTCTTTGAGGCGGCAATGCCCAGACTGAGCGGGTTGGCCGAGGTGGTGTGCTTGGTGATGTCGATCCACGTCTCGGCGGCATTCAACCAGAAGACGCCGACGGTCGAGTCCTTCTTCTGCGCCTGCATGAAGGGGATGGCGCCGTAGAGGGTCATGGGACTGTCCATCTCATACTCGAAGACGTCGCTGTTGTACAGTCTGTACGGGTCGGTGTATTTGCCGTCGCCGTCGCCGTCGCCGCCCCGCGTTTCTTTCAGCGACAGCGGTCCGGCGTGTCCGGGCACGCCGTAGACGTAATGGTAGCCCGGGAAGGTGATGTCCAACGCCACCGCCTCCGGGCCTCTCGGCTTCGTGTCGGTGTTGCCTCCAAACGACTCGTCCCACCACGTGCTCTCATCTTCACCGGGCTCATCCTGGGTCTCGCCGGCCGCTCCCTCGCCCTCCTTCTTCTCTTCGCCGGGCTTCTCCCTCTCCTCCCGCCAGTGCTCCACATTCAACAAGCGCCGGTCATTGAACATGATCTGGGTCTCGCCATCTCGCTTGAAGTCCACGGCGAAGGGGCGGTGGCGGATGACGGCCTCGAACTGGCTGGCGGGACCATAGACGATCGTGGTGGTGCCTTCCTCGGCATGCGCACTGGTGGCGGCGGCGCTGCTGACCTTGGTGCCTCCGACAATGGCCCACTTGCCGGCCTCGTTGTAGCGCTGCTTCTTGGCTTTGCTGTCGTGTCGGAGCTCAATCTGCCCTTTCTGTCTCTTCTCCTCGTCGATGGTCACGCGAGCCGTGCCGGACTCGTAGAAGGCGACCGTCAGCGGCAGCCTGACCGTCTCGTCACCGGGCCCGAGCTGCTTGGACACGACGCCCGTCAAGACGCCGTGGTCGAAGGTGATGGTGGCGGCATCGAGAGCGTAGGGCGAGACGAAGTGGGAGTCGGCGAGGACGTGGTCGGCGTAGGCTCGGTTGCGTCGACAGAAGCCCGATTGATGGCATGTCTTGAAGTTGTCCTTCTTCACGCCCACTACGAAGATCAGTGGCGAAATGCATAGCTATCCTGACCGACCGACTTACCGACCGGCGTGACGAGAAGACACAGCGCTCCCAAGAGCGACAACAACCAGCACCACCCGCACCACCCGCCGCTTGTCCAGCGGGAAGGCAAGCGATTCGGGCGGATCATGACAGGCGAATCAATCAATCAATCAATCAATCAATACAGACATGTACAGAATAACAATCAACAGTCACTCACGTGCAGCAATTCTCACCCAGTGCACTGCCAAGCACACCAGAGCTGCTCGGTGCCCCGTGTTTCTCCGTCTGTCTAGTCTCTGCCCTCCAGCTTGACCAGCCGCTGCCCCCACCATCCCACTCTGGACGCCCGAGAAATTGTCCACACACATCCTTCTCCTCCCTCACTGGCCAGACTAGCAACAAGCACTGCACAACATGACTTCGGAACAGACGTATGGCCATCCACATCAACCACGAGCAGTACACGCTAATGGTCAAAACAGCTTCATCGCAGTCAAGCCCGACGGTGTCCAGGTGAGTCAAGCGGCAGAGACACGCCTGCTGGACTCGCCAAATGCTGACCGATCACTCGCGGCAGCGCGGCCTCGTCGGCGAGATCATCTCCCGCTTCGAGAAGAGAGGGTAGCATCACCTCACCAAAACACCCCCCTCCCTGCCCCACCATCCTGACGCTCTCACAGCTTCAAGCTCGTCGCCATCAAGCTCGTCACCGCCACCAAGGAGCACCTTGAGAAGCACTACTCCGACCTGAGCGAGAAGCCTTTCTTCAAGGGCCTCGTCACCTGTGCGATCCATCCTGACCACCCACAACAGCACATCCCGCAGGACCACCACTGACGGACACGCCGCAGACATGGGCAGCGGCCCCATCTGCGCCATGGTCTGGGAGGGCCGCGAGGTCGTCAAGACCGGCCGTCAGATCCTCGGCGCCACCAACCCGCTCGCCTCGCAGCCGGGCACCATCCGCGGCGACTATGCCATTGTGAGTCCAACGGCCCCCCGCCCCGCACGGAGAGGAGCACGCCCACTGACGAGCGCATGCAGGACGTCGGTCGCAACGTGTGCCACGGCTCCGACGCCGTCGAGTCCGCCCAGAAGGAGATCGCGCTGTGGTTTGAAAAGGGCGAGATTCAGAGCTGGAAGCAGGCTCAGCATGACTGGGTGTACGAAAAGTAGATGTGCTGTCCGATGGTGGACCGCACGAAGTGGCATGACTTCCTCGTAGACCATGCATATGGACAAAATGGAGACCGAATAGAGGAGCGTAATGGCTTCAAAATCAAATGTCGAAAAGTGCTGGACTTTTGCTGCTTGTTCTTTTCACATTTTCGACCCCGGCGACGGCATGTATGGGCGAATGCGTCTCACGGGTCCCATCAGGAAGAAATCCTCAGTAGACCTCTCCACTGTATTTAACGACTCATCACGCTCGGTCCATTCGTTCATGTACGCGAGCTGAGTCATTCTCATGCTAGCGGCGGCTATCCCCGCTACTTTGGTCAGCACCTCGACTGCGCTCTTTAACAATCCCTGGACGCATCACAACTCACCCACACATTCATAGACTCGTGGCCAGGCAGGGAGCGTTGAACAGTCGCTAGCGTATTTAGGTCCGGTGACGGAAAGAAGCGAACCCAGCGGAGGATGCCAATGGCAACGAAGCGCAAGGCCCCGGCGGCAGGAGGGCGGCCGGCGAAGAGGGCGGCATCAGGCATGAACACCCCCGTTAGCCTGGACAGCGACGATGACAAGGACGACGACAACGACGACTTGAGCGACAGTGATGCGTACATGTCGAGCGCCGACGACGACAGTCCCGCGCATGCGTCATCCGCCAAGAAGAAGAAGGACCGGAAAGAAAGGCACAAGTACGATGAGGTAGTCAAGCAATTCCAGCCATCTGCATATGATACACGGACCAGGAGGGCAGACGGCGGCCTCGACCCGGCCAGCCGTCTCTTCAAGCCGCAGCATGACTTCTCCGACGAGCCACTCAAGCCCGATCACCGACTGCGCCCCCTATGGATAGACCGGCACAACGGCCGCATCGTGCTCGAGACCTTCTCGCCGAGCTTCAAGCAGGCTCAGCAGCTGATGATCAATATTGCGGAGCCGCAGAGTCGGACGACGAACATGCATGAGTACACCATCAGCACACACAGTCTGTTCGCCGCCGTGTCGGTGGGCATGACGGAGAGAGATATCCTCGAGAGACTCGACGTCTTCTCCAAGACGAAGCTCCCCGAAGGCATCGTCAACTTCGTGCGGAGCTCCACCAGTTCATTCGGCAAAGTGCGCCTCGTGCTCAAGCACAACCGATATTTCGTCGAGAGCAATGAGGCCGCCATTCTGCAGAAGCTGTTGCGCGAGCCGGCCATCGCCGCCTGTCGGGTGGAGGAGACGGGCGAGCTTCGCACGGAGAAGGCGGCCACGAAAGGCAGCTTGATCATTCCGGGGACCAAAGATGCCGTGCAAAATAAAGAAGCCGCGGCCGCTCTCGAGCAGCAGCAGCAGAAGAAGCAGCGGCAGCATGACGACGAAGAGTCCGACGACGAGTTTGGCGGGCGTGAAGCCGAGAAAGACATGACCGATTTCTTGCGCGACGAAGAGGATGATGATGAGGTCGATCAAGTGCACTCGTTCGAGATCGACGGGAGCAAGATTCAGACGGTGCAGGAGCATTGCGACGTGGTCATGAAGTTACCCCTCACCCAGGAGTACGACTTCCGCGCGGACGAGCACAATCCCACCTTGGACATCGACCTCAAGCCCAGCACGCAAATTCGATATTACCAAGAGCACGCGCTGAGTAAGATGTTTGGAAACGGCCGCGCTAGAAGCGGTATCATCGTCCTGCCATGCGGCGCCGGCAAGACGCTCGTCGGCATCACTGCGGCATGTACGGAGAAGAAGTCGGTCATCGTGCTCTGCACCTCCGCCACCAGCGCGGGGCAATGGAAAGCGGAATTCGTCAAATGGTCCAACGTCAACCCGGATGATGTCATCGTCTTCACGTCGTCGGAGAAGAGCCGAGTGCCCAATCGCGCCTGCGTCATCGTCTGCACATACTCCATGGTCACGCAAAATGCCCGCCGCGCCCACGACAGCCAACAAGTCATGGACCAGATCACCTCGAGAGAATGGGGTCTCATGGTCCTCGACGAAGTCCACGTCGTGCCCGCCGAGATGTTCCGACGCGTCACCGAGCGCATCAAGACGCACTCCAAACTCGGTCTCACCGCCACCCTCCTCCGCGAAGACGACAAGATCAAAGATCTCAACTTCCTCATCGGCCCCAAACTCTACGAAGCCAACTGGCTCCAACTTAGCGACGAAGGCCACATCGCCCGCGTCCAATGCGCCGAAGTCTGGTGTCCCATGACTACCGAGTTCTACGGCGAGTACCTCCTCGCCACGACCACCAACAAGCGCTCCCTCCTCTCCACCATGAACCCGCGCAAATACCAAGCCTGCCAATTCCTCATCGACTTCCACCAACGCCGCGGCGACAAAATCATCGTCTTCTCGGACAATGTCTATGCGCTGCAGAAATACGCCATGGGCATGGGCAAACCGTTCATCTTTGGCGAAACCAATCAACGCGAACGCGACACGGTGCTCCAGAACTTCCAATTCAACGATGCCGTCTCCACCGTCTTCCTCTCCAAGATCGGAGATACCTCGCTCGATTTACCGGAGGCCACGTGCCTCATCCAAATCTCGTCGCACTACGGTTCCCGACGCCAGGAAGCGCAACGGCTCGGCCGCATCCTCCGAGCCAAGCGCCGGAACGACGAAGGCTTCAACGCCTTTTTCTACTCCCTGGTCAGCAAGGACACGAACGAAATGTACTACTCCTCCAAACGCCAAGCCTTCCTCGTGGATCAGGGGTACGCCTTCAAAGTCATTACGCACTTGAACGGCATCGACCGCATGCCGGGCCTGCAATTTTCCACGTACGAGGAGCGGATGTCGCTGCTCACGGACGTGCTGTTGAGGAGCGAGACGGACGGGGACGAGGAGAGGATCGTGGACGATTTGTTCTCGGAGAAGTCGACGTCCAGGAAGAGTGGGAGGAGGGGCGCGGGGGTCAAGCGGCAGGCGGGCACGTTGAGTGGGTTGGCGGGGGGGGACAATATGGCGTATTTGGAGTATGGGAGGGGGGGGGCGAACAAGTCGTTGGAGAAGGCGAGGAGTGCGTTTTTCAAGAAGGAGGAGAGGGAGAGGGAGAGGAGGAGGAAGAATGCTAGGAATTTGTTGTGAGGGACGAAGGGCTTCTCCGTGCTAGGTTTTGGCTGTGGTATCGCGAGGTCATGAGCAGCAGTACCAGAACTTTTGCGGGTCTTGTTCTGCATTCGTCTTCTCTTCCCTGCCCTGCTCCCGCACGACAATCTTGTCATGTCCCTCCTGTTTTTCCTTGTTCTGTTCCACGACTCCTCGCTCTTGGTTTTTTTTTTTGGTTTTTTTGTGTCTTTTTTTGTTTTATCGGGAGATTTTTTTTTCTTCTCTACGCAGCTTCGCTGTTGCATCCCCATTCCGTTTTATTGTAATCCAGTCCATGGTCTGGTCTGGTCTTTTTGTAGCTTCGCAAAAGGGGGGGGAAATCCAGGAGCTGGGAAGGAAGGTACCGCTTGCTCGCTTGCTTCTAGCAGAATACAGACAGCTACCTACCCTACCTGACCTTACCTTACCTTACCTTCCAGTAGCCTTTTTCTTTTCTTTTCTTTTCCTTTTTTTTTTCGCTGTCAGTAACTTAAGGGCTAGATTCTAGTATGTCCCGTTCTCAAGCCTGTTCCCTACGATCTCGAGCCGTCCTGGCATGTCTGGTTATGCGATACTCTTGAGCGGGGGCTCTCGTAGCTAGCTGTGCGTACACATCTAGCCTTCTGCCCCTATCTAGCGCTCCGTCCCTCTGAAGCCTCTCCCTGATGTCAGCGATTTGACTCAATTCACAGGCGAAGCCAAAAACCGTGTCGAAGTAACAACAGACAATAACAAGTGGGCATGTCTGGCTGGCCCGAGAGACGATGAGAATATCCATGCTTCTTCGTATCAGTGGCGAGGTAACAGACGGACGTGCTGTAGGTGCTCAAGTATCAGCTGGGTGGTTCACTTCACGATGCCTCGCGAAACCGAGCATTTCGGAAGACGGTAGTGCGCTCAAACCGTGCCGGGGAATGTCTTCTGAAGTACGGGTAAGGCTATGACGGTATACAACTTTAGCTGCACAAAGCTTTCTAGGAGCCTCTTCCTGAGATTCGTTAGATTGGCGATGTTGAAGAGGTCGGACTCGAATGCAGGAGCCACTGTTTGTCGCTACAGGAAGGTGGGAAAGTCCTGAAGCGTTGGCGCGTAGGCTGGTCATGCCAAGATCACAATGGTATTTAATGCCAGTCATAGCCGCAAGAATTCGCTTCCTCGACTTGAGACGAATCAAGACTTCGATTTTCGTTGTTCAACAGAAGCAAGTACCTCTCTTGTGTCACTCATACTCCTGTCCTAACGATCCAAAATCGACAGACAGATCGATCGCCCAATCTCAACAGAACGACATCAAGGACGTCACCCGGAGGATCTATCCAGCCTCCCTCTATTGTCTTTGAAACATCCGAGATCCCCGACAACAGCAAGCGTCGCCAGATGCCTGACCACGTGGAAACACTACTGCTGGCGTTGCGACCGCCTCCTCTCCGCTCGGACCACGCGGGTCACTCTCTGCTTCGGTCGCAGTCACGACCGAGCAGTCCCGGGCGGCGAGAACCGCAGCTTTGCAAGGACCGCGAGCCCGAACTCCGACGGCAACAGCGTGAATATATAGCTTCGTCAGGGTCGCGCCCAACCCGGCAAAACTACTGGACGGGCTCGCATGCGTCCTGAAACAGGAAGAATGCAATTGGCGATTGCTAGGTGCTCCCGAGAAGGGTATTGTAGGGCGGTGAGCGTAGACAATGGTGTAGCGGCGATCTCTTTGGGTTCCGCCTCTGCCAGGGACGTGGGGACGATGGAGCCTCCTCTAGGCGTTCCAGGCTTGACTTGATAGTGGCCTTATGCAACTCGGGTTCCTCGAACCCCTGAAATATTAGATTCTGGCCAGCCTTGTTACAGATATCAGGCATGCGCCGGCCTCCTCCTCTTCGAAACCATACAGCTTGTCGTGGTCTGGCGTTCCGCCTGTGGCGGAGGGTAATTCCATGACTTGGCGATCCCTATCACCACCCTGAAATAGTCATTGAATACTCGACCACTTCGCAATCTTAGAGCAGGCTTTACCGGAGTTCCATGCAAGATGCCGGAAGATCAAGTCACCACCTATGCCCAGGTGATTATATGAGCGGACAGGCGGCGCGTCCCTTGTGTCGTGATGAGGGTATGAAATCAGGGGTCAAGAGAATGCACGGGATATATTAGTCAATGAATGTTGGGTTTCAAGCGGCAGACACAGGCATAACATGTACTGACTCATGCGCGGACGCATATTCTTTGGTGCCCAATGTGGGCAACACACAGCACCCCAGGCAGAAACTCGTCGTATCCAATGGCATACCACTCTTGTAAACATCGCAGAGACTCTTGCATCATTAGCATGGTGAGCTGGAGTGCCGATGCGAAGTTGTGCGCATTGCTTGGCCGCCCATCCGGAAGTATGCTTGAACGACTGTGTGGCCGTCGATGGGAAGTGCTTTGGGAACGGCATGCCCAAATCTTGACAATCAACGACGTGATCGCAGAGCTCAAGGTCTGGAGCACGCCGAGCAGATGAAGATGATCTCGGAGCCGAAAACAACCTGTTTGCCTCCAGTATGATTCGCCACCTCCGCTGAGCGGCCAGCCAACCACTGCTCCCCGCCAGAAGATGACTAGCAGCACATACCAGCGCCCCGGGTCCAGATGATCGCCCGCAAAGGATCGCAGAGGTAAGCGAGCGGACGAAAGCGCACCCGATCTGGTCTGCTTGACAGAGACGATGACTGCTACCCCTCTCCACCAAAGAATCATGCTCGGCCATACAAAGCATGAATCCAGAGGATGAGGGCGAGGAGCCACGCTTCGCCCTTGCACCTCGTCACACTACAAGTCACGGACAAAATCGCAGAAGAGATCAACATGCCACCATTGAAGCAAGAAGAAGTCGCCGCCTCATTCGCTTCATCCCGCCTTGGTCCTGAAGCTGGGCACTTTGGCGCCAATGATCTGGGAGGCTGGGAAACGTTTGGCCCGGCATTGGCAGTCACACTCGTGGCCACGATCACTGTCGGATTGAGGCGGTACACCAGAAGTTGGATTGCAAGATGTCCGGGCTGGGACGATGCGGCTGTCGAATGGTCTCTGGTGAGTCGTGCATCGTTCCCTTGGGCTTCCACCCACTAAGCACTGCGAGTGCATAGCTGTCCTCCTGGGCCATGGCGATCCTGCTTGGCGTCGCAGCACATGACGGTCTGGATCTGCAACGACACTACGGCGTGGGAGGCACGACGGATGAGAGCCATGACCATGAGCTGGCCAAAGTCGTCAAGTTGGTGATCGCCAACAACAGTCTCTGGGCGGCGACAGTCAACTTGACCAAAGTCTCCATCTTGCTACAATATCTGCGTGTCTTCGCTTCGGGGCACGCTGTCCGTCATGCGACATATGTCCTCCTGACCACTGTCCTCCTTGCGGCATTATGGGCTATCGTGGGCGGACCTCTGATCTGCACGCCTGTCAAGAAGCTCTGGATCCCGACGACACCCGGGACATGCGTGTCAGCGCAAACATACTGGTCCAGTGTTGCGAGCTTAGACATCATTCTGGACTTCCTGATCCTGTTGCTACCGTTGCCGGCCGTGTCGAGCCTCAGGCTACCGAGGAGACAGAGGACAACAATGCTACTAGTCTTTTTGCTCGGCTTCGTGGTATGCGGCTTCAGTACCGCTCGCCTCGTCACGGTCCTCGCCCTTGCCGACCAAGGGAAGTTTCGAGCTTCAGGCTTTTGGGCGGTGGTGTGGTCGGTTGTGGAGGCGAATGTGGGCATAGTGTGCTCCTGCCTGCTCGCGTTGCGACCTCTTCTGCTCCGATGGTTCCCAAGCTTGGATGATGCCAGCGGACGGGATGCAACGAGCGCGGACATGCGTTTGAACGCTGTGCCTGACCAGAGCATGGCAGAGACGGCAGAGGCGAGCACCATTTTACAAGTGTATCGAACGCCAGCCCCACCGGTCACGTCTGAATTGTCGTCGCCAAGCAGTGCGGCAGAGGCTGGCGTTGAGGTAATGACACATACGACGCGAGGAGTGAGTGATGCAGATGTGGCGACGTACACTCCGATCGGCCAGGAGCGGCGTTGGTGACGAGAGGCGGCGCAGATTTTACTTTCCGACCGGACGGTGCCCACGACTGGTTCCTGATTGTCAAATTGAAACGTTGGCGCCACGGTGTGACTGGCGCAGGTCGATTCCAGACTAGGGCCATGATGTTGATGAGGTGGTGCTAGCTCATGGCAACATCGGAATAAACTTTGCCACAGGCGAGCAGCGACTGCGGCCACAGGTGCATGGGTGGAGGATTTTCAGGGTGGGTGGGGAGATCGTGTTGGTCTTCAACCGTATACCGGACAAGCATGCTGAGCTGGCTCGATCATAACATGCCATGTCGGGATGGACAGCAGCAGCAGCGACGACGCGATGTGGTGCGAAGGCGATCGCTATCGCAATGGGACATCGGACGGAGTCGACACCAGCTCATGGGAAACATCGATACTGTGTGACCAGCCACGAGAGCGCGAGCATTAGTGATTCGCAGCTTCCGATGGGGCTTCACCCCTGCGAAGCCGAGGTCGAGGTGCTGCCATTGCGTGATTTGAAAGCGAGACTGTTGAACAATGCCATCTTTGCGTGCACGTAGGCCTCAACCGTCGGATCCTGGTCATCCTTGACTTGCATGGTCTTTGCTGGGATGCTGTCATTCCAGGTCTGGATGGCCGAGATTTCGCCATCTCGCAGGTAAGCATGAGCGTTGGACGCACTGCTGGAAGTTGTGCTGTTCGTTGCGGTGGATGCTGGTGCCTTTGGCTTCTTGGAGGTCGCCCTTGTCACCGCCGGCATTGTGGAAGGATATGGACGGTCATCGCTCCCGCGGGTGGGCGACATGGCGGAGATATAGCCGTGGGTCAAGCAACGCACCCAGCAGTTGCGCACTCAAATCCGTGAGCCAGGCCCGAGTGGATCAAGCCATCCGTATGTGCATTTGGAAGAAGGCTGTTGCAAGTCAGAAGCAACATATGTAAGATGGGTGTGACGGGCTGTATCGGCTCTGCGACAGCTCCTGGAAATCACCGAGTACATTATTATTATTATTATGATTATGATTATTATGATTATGATTATGATTATTATTTGCCAGACAGTCGGTAACAGGTTGACAAATTCATAGAGTTTCGAAGGTCTGACTGGTGCGTCAAGAGCAGCAGCATTAGATCGCGCAGTGACAGTCGGCAGTGGACACTCTGGTCATATATTCCAAATCGTGCGCATGAACGGTGTATACCGTAGACGCCTGTACATGGCAACGCGTGCATCTTTTGCTTCGAGCGAATGTGATCGAGCTATTCACGACTAGAGCCAGGCGGGAGTGGCGGGGTGAGGCTCAAACAAGCTTTCTACATGGGTGATGATCTGATCCGCCCTGGCCACGTGTTGACTGTGCGACCGGGTACAATGATACCTTTATTTGAAATCCAATCTGCATGGCCATTCTCGCCGAGGCTGAATAATGCACGACAGCGTCAGCATACACCGATCCAGACATAGGCCTCTCATTGTTATCATCGCGCAGCTCACCACTTCCCGTGCACGCCTGTGCGAGTCTCACGGTTCCATTTTCTCAAATGTGAAATTGTGTCTTGTCGACGACATGTCTAACCCGCACAAGCCGTCTCGAGAGTCGGGGAGGAGCCCCCCGTCATCTCAACCTCACCCCCTCCCTCCGCCGGAAAGAAAGCAACAACCCCTCCTCCCCTCCTTCCCTCACCTGCTCGTACATCATCCTCGCCACCCTCTGCGCCGCGGCTTCCATCCTCCCCGCTAGCCTATTCGCCCAATTACCATCTTCCTGCTGCTGGACTTCTTCGAGTTCCACGGCAGTGTCGTAGAGCTCAGAGGATGTGGAGAAGTCGTCCTCGCTATGATTCCGAGCGAGGGGAGAAGGCCGATATGTGCCTGTCTCGAAATCCGAGGACCATCCTCGCGGATCCAGGTACGGCCGCGGTGAGAACGCTGAAAAGGATGGTAACGGAGCGGTGACGGCGTTCCAGAGGGCGCTGGGTGCAGCGGATCGGTGGCGTGGGTTCGCTAGCCCAGGCGGCGCGAGGGATTCTTCATCGCAGGAGCATCGTCGGCTCATGATGGGACTTGATGCAGATGTCGGTAGGTCTGCAGATCCCGGTACTGCGATCCCAAGACCACGGTACTGCGCGCTCGTGTCGACGAAGAGGTGGCGTGCCTTCCTCTTTCGGGCGGCACCGGTGGGAGATGTCGAAGTGGCGACACCTGCCGCACGTCTGTCGTGCATCTCGTACTCGTCGTCGTTGCGGTGGTGGAGTGGTTGATACCCTCCCGGCTGAACAACCACCCGCTGTCTCCTGGGCCTGTGCAGGAAGTTCAGACAGCCCGGGAAATTGGCGAGGAAGAGGATGATAGCAGCCACCAAGCCGAAGGAGAGGAGACCGGCCAGCATACCGAGGGCCCAGAGCGGGAATTCCGGGAGCGCAGGACTGGCTTCTCCCCAGTGTGTCGACGATGGGGTGATCGTAGGCACACTCTCAACCAGAGTCTGAGTGGAGACGCTGCTGCGGATCGCCGTCTCAAAACCATGCTTCGCAGCCGCCGTCTTCAAGCCTGAATTGATCGCCTCTGCGAGCTGAACGACCGCCTCACCTCCCTCTTCCATCGCTGTCGCCGTCCCTCCCCCTCCCCCCTCAGCGCCGCGCTCGACGAGAAGCTTGGCCGGAATGCCTCCCGCATTCTTCAACCCTACCTCTCCCTTAGAAGCAGTCGCTGGCGCCTCACTCGTTTTCTCAACATTCGTTCTCGACGGTAAAGCAGTCGTCCGCGACTCTGCGCGTGGAGGTTGCTCGAAGGCTGGGAAAGTGTAATCCAGACTACGCGAAGACCCTCTGCTCATCCCACCAGTCACCCCTCCAATTGGCACCGTCATCGGCAACTGCGCGAGCGCCACAGTGACAACCGCTGTAGTCGTAGTCGCCCCGTCCGGGATGTGCATCTTCTGTCAACCCCTGAATCGTCTGCCCTGTGATGTATTCAGCTGCCAAAACGGTAGAACCACTGCGCAACGGCGATGAAGGCTCCAGGAAGAAAACTTGCGCGAGACCTAGTCTTGACGTTGCCACGGCAGGAGATGGCGACGTTGTTCACGGGAAGGCAAGCAAACGCTTCGAGCAAAACATGGGTAGTCAGTTGACTCATCGTACTTGCCGAATCGGGCGGTGGCGCAAACATGCACGCGCGCGTGAGTGTCTGGCAAGCCGCCTTCAACTCGACACTTGCTGCTCTTACCTACTGACTCGCCATGAGCCCTCGACTGTCCTATTCACACCGTCGCCGCTCCCACTGGTCCTCAATGGCCCTCAATTATCATCGACCCTCACCTTCTTCCCTGTCCCACCACCATCATCCTCCGCACCTCTCTTTCCCGCCCCCTTCGCCGCTTCCGCAATCATAGCATCAACCCCAAACGGATCATCCCCTCGATCCCTCTCAAACTGCACAGGCCCCTGTCTCGCCTCCACAGCATCCGTGCCCTTGAAACCCTCCTTCGGTGCCCTCCCCAGTGTCTCAAATCTCTTCGCGCCCTGAATGGCCTCCAGAGTCTCGCCTCCGTCCTCGCCGTCGTCATCGTCTCCGACACTTGGGCGGTAGATACTGTTGAGAGCGTCGCGCTCGGCAAATAACGGTTTGTCAAAAGGTTGGTCTTCGTTGAAGCCTGCTGCAAAGCCAGAAGATTGGTTGAAAAGGCGCGAGTCGTACATGGTTTCTTTGCTTTGTGTCGGCTTGGCGAGGCCGAGTGCCACTTTCTCAGAGATATCACGACCCTGTTCTCGCGCCATCATCTGCACTCTGCGCTCGTGGCCCATGTTTTTCTGTCGCATCTCACGCTGAGCTTCGCGACGCCGCTCTGCGCGCTGCTGCTCACGTTCGCGCCGATCGCGCTCGTCGTCGCGTGAGGGTGAGCGGCTGTAGCTGCGTGACCGAGAGCTGCGGGAGGAGTATGATGAGCGACTGTCTGACCTGCTTCTCGAGCGCCCGGCAGAGGGTGCCTGTCTGCCTCTGCCCGACATGGCAGCTTCCCGCTCTTCGCGAGCCTTTTGTGCTAACTGTCGCAAATGCTCTTCTTTCTGCTCCTTCTCCTTCTCTGCCAGTCGCTGCTGCATCCGCTGTCTTTGCTGCACCTCCTCGCGTGCATGTCTATCCGCGGTATGCAGTGCCTCTGCGAACTGTGCAAACTTGTCGTTGATTGTGACATCCTGCAGTCCTCTCCCATCGGCCGCCAAGCGCTTATCCAATGGCACAGTGTAGCCTTTCGGGTTCTTCCAGTTCGACACGGGCGGCGGGATTTTCCACGCTTCCTGGTCTTCGGCAGTCAACTTGCGAGGCGGAGAGTGCATGACGGGTGGTGGAGGGCTGGGTGGACCACGAGGAATCTTCTTGATCTTGTGTTTTGGCGGCTCCATGGGATCTTGCTGCCGCTGCACAATCTTCATGATTCGATCCTGCTTCTTGCTGTTGTCGCCCATTTGATTGGCAGGCGTGTAGCGCACGAATGTGGGCTCTGGGCGGGAAGTGCCCTTGACATTCTTCGGCTTCTGCGCAGCCAATGTGCCATCCACCAAACTCTGCAGCGCTTTCTGTGTCCGCTCCTTGCTAGCCTGCACCTCCTCCTCACTCGGCCTGTCCAAGCTGATCTCGCCTACATCTGCCCGTTGTCGCAGCGGGATCAAGTCCTTGAAGCTGGCGTGCACGACGCGCTTGTCGCTGTGTCCCCTCCTCGCAATCGCATCGTACTTGACTTTGCCTGCACCATCCACCTGAACCGCCAGCGCATTCGACGTCGACGGGGTGTTCTTCCTGCCCATGTCCAGCGGGTACTGCGCGACGGCAATCTCGGGGAAAGCGCCGCCGTCGCCAAAGTCCTCTGCATTCCGCGGGCGCCATCCTGCGCGCTGACCGTACGGCGGTGGCCCAGATCGCCTCACGACCAATTGCTGTGATTCAAGCTCGCGGGCATCTATCACCCGGAGGCCTTTCTGTTGAGCGTGTGTTGGCAAATCCTCTTCGTGGCCCGTGTATTTTGGCTTGGGCAGAGCGCTGGACAGCGACAGACTTGAGCCTGTGGTCGCCATGATCATGTGAGAGGACCACAAATCTGCCAGCGCAACACTTTCAAATGTCAAAAGTTCGCTATTGCAATGACTCATGTCGTGCCCGTAGCGCCAAGACACAGCTCGCGTACACTCGATGCGCTACATTCACTTCCCCATCCCCAAGGTGCAACATACGCCCGAGGGTTGAATGTTGGTGAAACATGCAACGCAATCTGTGAATCCTACCCTCTCCTCCCACCACAACCATGCTAGGAGAGCTCAATGACGAACTAACTTCCATCAACGCCATTTACGACCAACGTACTCTCGTCAAGCTGCCGGACGAAGACTCAGTCTATACTTTAACTCTGCCTGCCCAGCCTGGAATCTCAGTCCGCATCGAATTCCCGCCAAGTTATCCTGACACTCCTCCCTCTATACTCGGAACCCAACATGTGGACTCCACGGTGGCCAAAGGCGAAGGTACCTACCTCGTTGAACTGCTGCGCGAAGTGCTCTCCGACATTTATACTCCCGGTGCACCATGTGTCTTTGATCTCATCGAGGAATCCGATCAGAGGCTTACAGACCACGGGCTGGATGCAGGCCAATCAAAGGACCAGGAGCAACAAAATGCTGATGAAGCGAACGGTGCGCCTGCCATATACGTGACTGGAGAGCAGGAGTCTGACGAACCGGTACAACAGTCACCAGACGGTCTCGGATCCACCCCGCCTTGGAACCTCTCGGATGTTATCACAGAAAAGAAATCCGTCTTCGTCGCCCGCGCCGCCGCAGTGACGACGATAGACCAAGCAAAGCATTACCTCTCTCATCTATTGGCGACCGACAAAAAGGTTGCAAAAGCCACTCACAACATTACCGCATGGCGCATCAGAGGCTCGAACGGCGTGCAGTACCAGGACTGTGACGACGACGGCGAGACAGCCGCAGGCGGACGGCTGCTGCACTTGTTGGAGTTGATGGGCGTTTGGGATGCTATGGTGGTCGTCACGAGGTGGTACGGTGGTGTGCAACTGGGGCCCGACAGGTTCCGGATCATTAATCAGACGGCCAGGGATGCCGTCGTCAAGGGTGGGTTCTCGCCTGAGGCCAGAAAGGAAGTTGCGAAGAGGAAAGGGAAAAGGTGAGAGTGCTGTGCAGCGGACGACTACTGCGAAGTGCCTGCGTTGCGACATCCTAGCAAGCCGGAATGCTGCCGCTTCGTGAACGACTCTCGAAACGCACGGAAGCGACACGAGATCCTTCAGAGTCAACTTCGCCCATTCGAATCGAAGATGCACGCATGACTCGTGACCAGAACGACAAGAGGCGTTGGGCACACACGAATTGTAAATCTTTCGGGTCGATCGAAACCATATCGCAATTGGATCTGATCGATCTGGCGAAACCATTCAAAGCATTGCTCGCATCTGTTCAAATTTTAGCATCAAGCGACCACTTGAGCTGGGTAGGTGTGTGACACGAGTCTGCGACGATGTCCCGAGTCATTTCAGCGGCGCCGAGGAAACGCCGCACAGTAAGCAAGCACATATTTGCATGTGACTTCGCAATGAAACTTGGCGCGAACTTCAGCAGATCCAGTCGCAAATACCTCGATTTCGAGTCCTTGCTCATGATGATCGGTAGTGGAACAAGTTAGCTCCCAGACGCTCGCATTCATTGATGCCGCTTCAACCAAGAGCACGTCATGCGATGCGACGAAGAGCAGGGAATTTCACATCACCATCAAGACAGCTGGCTATCGCTCGTAAGCCGAGAGCACAGCACTGATCCAAGCATAGGCGCAGATGCAGTCAGCAGCAGTAGCCCGTCGGGTCTTTACCGCACCCAACATCAGCGCTGACCACAACCGGCCGCTTTTCGCGGCGGACTGAATGGACTCAACTTGGAAGGCAAGTCGCGACACAGCCAAGCACAGCCTCACGAGCCACACGCCTTCTCGATCTCGGAGTCTATGCTCTCGCTAATGTAAGAACGAAAAAGCACCGAATTCCCAACCCGGATCTGACATTGTCTCTCCTTTCCCCACATGCTCCATCTTGCACATCCTCCTCCACGCCACCCCGCCTGCCCACGATCTCCATGCCCATGCCACCTCCAAATCCCAGTGTATCACCCCATCCCCCCCATCAAGCTACAGGCTGCCCATCGCACCCCAAACCGCCCATCGCCCATCTCGGTAGCGCGCTCACGTCATCCCCACCCCCTTCACCACAGGGATCCCCTGCCCTTCCAACAATCCAGCGATAAACTTTTGCGACCCCGATCAACCACGTTCCTTTCGACTTGGAAACTCTGAAGGATAGGGGATCCTGGTTGCAAAAAAGAAACTTCCGGAAGAATGACGTGAGATGCCGGCGAAGTTTGGCGATGCAGATCGTGTTTTCCCCCGAGAACTTGTCGTGAAAAATCTCAACAGACAGGGATGTCAGAAGATAGACAGGTCTCGTTTTCAGAAATGACGTCGAGAGTCTCAGCAAGCAGGTTGTCGGCGCGCGCGCTGAATCGGCTGATGGCGAGCTGGGTATGTATGGTTCCAGAAGTTCAACGGCGGCGAAGAGCGCCCAGGTCACACCGTGTGAGCACGCCCGCCAAATTCCAGCATCGGCTCGCCGACGAGGTGAACCATGCTTCAGCGGCCCACGTCTACGGCAGCCGCAGTGTCTGGCCCAATCAATGCGCTTTCCGACAGCTGGCAAAGCTAGAGATCTGTCTGTTCCACCTCCTAACGTCCTACCGTATGTCTCAATCGTGTAGATCTTCGCTCGCTTTCCGGTCTTTCGCGTATGGGACGTATGTTTCGTACAGACGATCTTGTCGTCGTACCGTAGGTATTACAGCGGACGGAGACGTGGAACCAGCACGTCCAGTGACACACTCGTGTTCTGTCCAATGCTTATCCGTCTCGGCCGAGGTTATCTCTCTTTCTCTCCGTACAGGACACAGTGCAGAACGGATGGCGGCAGGACAATCGGCACGTCCAGTGAGCGTCGGCTCCATTCATAGATCTTCTGTCTCTACCGCAAGCTATCATAACAGTACAAGGCCCATCTGAGCTGCCCTGGGCTAAGCGAGAGTCGTGGGTCGAACGTTTCAACATGCATAAACAATTTCCACTGTGACAAGCCAGCCATGACACCATGATGCGAATCCGGCACGACATGTGTATCTGCGGTCCCTCGCCCTTTTGTCGTTGTGTGTGTGTGTGTGTGTGGCAAATTCCCCAAAACGCCAATCATATTTCTCGTTCTCCCATGACAGGGTATCATCACGTAATCAACATCCCCGATCTCAGAAAAGGCAACCTCCATTCCCCTCATCGTCGTCCAACAACGCCTTCTAGGCTGTTGCCGTGTCGACGACGATGGAGATGCTGCGTTGCCTATGGTGTAATTTGGTTGACTTCTCGCCAGAAGCGATGATTGAGTAGGAATCGTTCCTCACTGGGAACTGTGGCACTTGTGTCACCATGGGATTGTCCTGGTATCCCTCCGGACACGGTGGCAACACGATCGGAGGCGCACGCTCGTTAGCACCTCGCGGTACCATCTTTGGCTTCGGCATGCCGGCTGGCGCGGATGCCAGCGACGGCGGCTGTGGCATCTCATGTAGAACTTCTCTTATCTTGGTTCCCCGGGGCGGCTGCTTGCCGTCCTTTTTGAAAAAGTTCATCGCCAATGACGAGGACAACTTATGTAGTTTTCGAATGCCGGGAGACATTGGCGTCGACTGTCTTCGGCTTGCAGGCTCGGGAGGCTGCTGGCGTTCCCAGAACTCGACAGTCTGGCGGACATGTTCAGCGTTCGGCATCGGACCTGGCGTGGGTGGCTGTGAGAGTGCGGTGACGAGTTGAGGCAAGCTTGGACGCCGCCTCAGACTGCTCTTCGGCTGTGTTGGTGGCACGTCGTCCTGGTCAACAGAGCTCGGTGCTGTGGACGTTGGCGACGACGGTGACGAGTCTTCTGCTGATGTTCTGGGAGTGCCGCGCCGGCTGTCCAGACTGCTAGATTGGCTTCCGGAATCTGACGATCCTTTACTTGACGATCTTCGGATCAGAATCGCGGTGGACGCGATTGCAGCAGGCCTCTTGCTGCGTATGCCATCTTCGACAAGCTTAGGCATTGATACAACCTTGGCCTTTCCTGCCACGACCACCCTTACTGCTTGAGCCTTGTTACATCGCTGCTCAGCATCGTCGCCACTCTTCTCCAGCGACTCTGGGAGAGACTCGCCACTTGCGATACTGGCCAAACTCAGGCTGCTGGTCGAGTGTAAGCTCATGTCGTCCGTCGCAACGGGTGAGGCAGGTTCCTCGTCTGAAGCGTAGCCTTGCCAGCCCGCGCACTTCAGCGTGTGAGCCGCAGGGGCGGGTGCAGTCTTGTTGTATCCCTTCCACTGATCGATACTGTCTGGTCGCGTGATATCAGAGACATTACTATCCGGCCTCACTAAGGCAGGGCCGGGATCACCTTCCATGGCGGTAGTCGGTATGGTCGGATTGAGGAGGCATTCCTCCATGTCCCGAGTAGTGCGGACATTGTCCATGTTGGCGCCGGCGCGCTCTCTATCGCTGACGCTGGTCGGCAGCTGTCGGTCCAGTCAATTGCGCACGCTGGGCAAGTTACAGCAGGGGTTGCACGCGAAAACGCATGCAGCTGCGGGGGTTTCAAGAGACTTCGGGTGTTCCAAGTGCAGACTTGGCGGATCCAGGCTCCTGATTGCAAGACCAGACCTCTCTGGATGTCCCTGCAGCGATCGCTACCGCAGCTGTACACGGGCTGCTGTCCGCGGTTTGAAGTTGATCAGCCGATGACAGTCGCGGTCTCAGGCAGATGGTGCCCCCGGTGGTGCCTCGGGGACAGAGGGCGCCGATGAGTGGACGGGTGGTACTCATGCAACGGGCAGGCGAAGCAGGCGTTGCACAGCGCGCGAACTCGTGGCAGCCGACTCGATGACGACTGGAGACTCCCCCCCTCGGACACATTGGGCACAGGTTCACGCGGACTGCTCAACGCCGGCATCAGCCGACTCCTGGCTCCTCCATCCATCGTCTTCTCGTCGGTGAGGCCAAGGCTGATTGAAACCACCACCGACAAGTCTGACGTTGTAACACAGCCTGCACTTGGCGGGCCCAGGTTCAAGCTGACATTTATGCTCGCGTGCACCCCACTATTCTATCTGGCGACATCTACCAAGGTACCTCGCTCAGCCCTGAAATGCCATCAAGCTGCGCACCCGGAATGCCAGACCGTTGCCTTCTCCGTCCCGCCGCCGGTCACCGAGCGTGGACATGACACCGTGAACGGACAATGCGATGGATGGGCCAAGCTGAAACCCGCCGGACTCGACGAGAGTGAGACACCCCCGCCACTGATATCTTGATAGTAGCGGGAATCCTCGCTGGATGATCAACGATGCCGTCGTCTTGGTGGTCAGACAGTGGAGAAAGCGTGCCGTGGACGCTCTCGATCTCTGAATGCTGCACAGCGGGTTTCTGCACCCATCTTACCTGATTAGCTCCATCGGCCACGCAAACAGCCAAGAGACACCCGGTGCCAAGAGCGGTCTGCTGCCTCCCAGCACGCACCTCTTGACTTTGATCGGGCGTGCAAAGTGAATCCGTTGCAGTGCAGGGCATAGAGCGTTGGTTGTTCGATTACAGGGAACCCATGGGAGAAGTGCCTTTGATGACTCACTTACCGTTTACATGTATTTGGTGTTGCTGTCGCACCCTGTCACCATCTCAACTTGACACCGTGGCGCTGAGAGCAAATAATCCGCTCAGCTTCAAGCAGGGCCTGCCACGCTTTCCGCATCAAAACTTCGAGTGGGCAGCAATGGCAGGCGGACGTAGGTAAAGCACCCGACCAGATGCCCCCCCTCTCTTACATCCTACTACGGCACGAGCATACGGCGCAGACTATCCGCCACAACGGCGTGACGCGCAACGGTCGGGGCTACAACACCTTTTGAGGTATCAATAAACTTCGTCGTACTTTGTACTCGGATCACCTCTATCTTCCAATTTCCTTGCAATCAACACGACTGTTGTGCTGATGATGCAGGGTCTAGCACAAATCGAGAAATCTTTCCCAGTTCTCAGACCAACCTTTCGTGCACAGCTGTCAAGCAGGCCATCGTCTGCTCATCTTGCAAGCAGATGTCGGCGAGTCCCAAGGTGGTACATACCACGAGGTAAAGCAATGCGACGCGGTGCAATGCATGTGCTCAATGGAGGACTCCCAGCGTCTTCCTCTATCACCTTTCCACACACGACGACACTGGTTGATAGCCAATGGAGAGCC
This sequence comes from Teratosphaeria epicoccoides, assembly GCA_021401465.1. Classification (NCBI taxonomy): domain Eukaryota; kingdom Fungi; phylum Ascomycota; class Dothideomycetes; order Mycosphaerellales; family Teratosphaeriaceae; genus Teratosphaeria; species Teratosphaeria epicoccoides. The sequence goes on from JADDMT010000038.1 coordinate 223,510, forward strand.
GCCGTGGGAGCTGGTGGTGTTGGGAATTGCGGACCGGGCGCGGCATCGCATGCATGTCGGACGCACGTGCGTTAACTTCGAGCACGGGAACTCTCTGGGTGTGGAAGGTTCACCATATCGCATGCTCGTCGGGACCGTCGGATGCAAGTGCCAACGCATCGGATGCCAGATGTTCTCTGGCTCCGAGTCTCGATACTGTCAGGCCGGGATTATCGAGCAGGCGTGCTTGGCAGCTGAATAAGTGGTATTTTGGAACGTGCCACTGCTTGAACCGTTACGTGTTTCCCTACGCGGCGACGCTCTTGCTCTTCTTCGCATGCCTGGAGGAATTCAAAACACGACGCAAATCCCCCCATCGTATCAGTCAGTCGACCAGTGAACTGGCCGAACAAGCTGTCTGACCAGGTGGTCTATCACTACGCGAGTCGATTTAGCACGAGCTGATCTACGACATCAGGCGTACATACAAATGCTGGCGTCGAACCGCATGGGGTTGTGCACCAGGCCTTCTCAGCAGTTTGCGATGGTCGACGAGTCGAAACTCCGAGTCATAAATACTCCAATGGTCTCGAGACAGTTAAATACTCTGGCCTGCGTGCATCTATGCACCCAAACTCAGGGCACTACAGACACAGTCACTCAAACCTATGACACTGCTGAGCGGCTCCCGCAGTAGCAGTGCGATCGAGAACGCTGCTTGGTGCGCATAGATCCGAGCATACCGGAAGCACGATAATGATCCCATCAGGCATCATCAGTCAAAATTTACAAGCAGTCAAACCTGTCAGCCGGCAGACAGCCGTGTCAATAAGTCGATTGGCCGAGTGTCTGATAGTGCCCAGATAAGCCTGTGGTCGGGTACAATGTCTTGACAAGCCAGACGTTATCCACTTGCGGTATGTAAGACTTCCTTCTCCAACCCGCCTCAAATGTCGTTGGCAGCAGACCATGTCGACGCTTGACTGCTACTCCAGCTTCTCCATACAGCCTATCTCTGGCTGTCTCTGTCCAACAGCGTCGAATGTCATCCTCTCCAGCTTCTCGGCGACGACCACCGGATGCCTAAGTCCTGCACCCTGGCAGCAATAATTCGCATTTACTCTCGCGCCCAATCAGATGGCAACGTCCTGACAAATCCAAGCTTTGCGCTCCGCAGTGTGCCTCTGGAAGACATGAGATCCCGGAGTCGGCTCTTGCACGGTCCGACAGCCCGGCATGGAGAGCTCCTGGTGTTTGTGCGGTGCATACATCAGTGGCTGGTCCGAGCTCACTTATACAGCGTCCAAATGCGGCTACGCCTTATGCGAGACTGCTGTCGGATTGCGTATAGGTACAACCTGGGCCTCCTCAAGACTGACACTCCCGATCATAACAGCGTCAAATCACAACAGAATCAAATGAAAAAAGAATGCAAATAGGTCTGCTCAAGGATCCTTTAGGCGCAGGTCAGACACGCGGTCTCGCTATGCTGATGAGTCGCTAGCAAGGACTATGACGCATCAGTCTCTGCAATGCCAGTTGCCAGGTCGAGTTGACAAGGCATGCCTTAAGAAAGGCGTAGTAGTGCAGGGTACCATCCGCCGTGATGACTTCTGACGTCTTGCCAAGTTGTACGACTCACCACCAGCGTGCGTGGTGACCGCACTTGCACCGTTGCACGCGGCTCACAAGACGGAGGATATACTGCCAAATTCAGCATTAGATGGGTGCTGGCGATTGGTGCGTACATTATTATTGCGCCGCAGGACTGCCTCCTGCTCGCGCGACAGCCATGTGCCGCGCACCTGTCTGCATTGTTCGAGACTGATGAAGTCTGTCATGCAACGATAGACCTTGTACGAAGCGCCAGGGTACACATGGGGCATCGGGTATGCAAATTTCAGAAGCCTTGTACAGCACGACTATCTTATCGAATTTCTTCTAATCAAGAGAACACCTAGTCGTGGCATTGACGACCAAGACCAAATTTTGATTTGGCAACCACGGGTCGATGGCATTGCCCCTCGACCAAGCACCCAGATCCCAAGCTCGATCAGGGGGGTTCGCAATATTCGTCGAGGGATCCCCACGCAACACTCGGGTCAGAATGCTCAAAGCATCTGTATCTTTAATAGATTACGTGATCCATCACACAGACGTTCATGTGCCGCCGCACTTATGTTCCCCTGGCCTTCAAGTTGCTTGGGGTTTTGAGAAAACATCCATGAGATCTTCAGAGCTTTGATGTAAGCGCTCGGGCACTTCCCAAAGCAACAACGACTATGACGCGCTGATGTGCCTACAATCTGATGTACGGTTTACCATTGTGGTAGTGTTATTCCTGTGCTGCTCAAGATGCTCTCTTGCGACGTCAAATCCATTATTGGCAAGCCTCGATGGGACCGTGGGACTACAGGCTCGGGAAGGAAACCAATGCGTCGTGAGTCGCGCAACAACACTCTGATCTACACCGAACCACTGCTCATGAAGACCCTGCAGGAGACATGTTCCTCTGTTGAAGAGCTGGTGGCATCTTGTCAGCTCCCAGAGCCGGACTGCCTCTGCAAAGACAAACCCTACAATCGCTCTCTGCGGGACTGCATCGTCGTCAATTGCACACTGCAAGATGTGACAGGTGATCGGCCTCGTTCCTGCGATGGCGCACCCCGCTGACGCTTCGCAGTATGGGAAGGGCAACGTGCCAAGACGTGCAAGCTGCCGACCAGGAACCTATCCGCACACGCAATGTATGTTGACTGGGTCTTTGGCAGTATTGCCATTTTAGCGGTCATCATGCGGTTCATGGCCAGGGAGCACTCTTTGGCCGGTCAAGGCTTGGATGATGCTATGATTTTGGTGTCGCTGGCGCTCATGATCATGATGGCGGTGATGCAGACGCTCAGTGAGGGCCTCCGTGGACGGTCGTGTCACATTTTTGCAATGACTGATCGATCACTCACAGTGGTTCACAATGGCTTTGGCAAGGATATCTGGGCAGTCCCGTGGCCGAGTATCCAGAAGACTATGCTGGTGCGTATTCATTTACCAGGGGACCAGTGATGCCACCACTGATACTCCCGATTCAGTATCAATGGATATGCGACATTATATACATCCCTCAAGTCATGACCATGAAGAGTAAGCTATGAGTGGGCCCTAAATACATTCATCTGGCGCGGATGTACTGACAGCCGCCCAACTAGTGTCGATCCTGCTTTTCTATCTGCGAATATTCCCAGCAGGAGTTAGCCGAAAGTCAGCTTCTACCTATATATCCTCCGACTGTTGCGCAAAGCTGATTTCGCTGACGAAAGATTTCGTCTACTTTGCTTCGGCTTGATTGCCGCGGGCATGGGGGGAATCTTAACAGCAGTCGTAAGGCTCTCCAGCACCGTGACAGCTGAATTCAAGGGATGAAGCTCACCGCGACGGCAGTTCCTCCTGGTCTTCGCCTGCCATCCCATCCATATCGCGTACACGGAGCTCTACCAGAGCCACAAGGACCAATGCGTACCTATGCCCGCCATCTTCTACTTTGCCTTCAGCGTAAATCTAGCTTCGGACCTCGTCACCTTTATCATGCCGGTCCCAGTACTGTAGGTCTTGAAATCCCCTGGCACCGTAGCCAGACGCTGACACGCCCTCGCAGTCTGAAGATGGAAAGTCTTTCGACGCGGCAACTATTTATCACGTGCTTGATGTTCCTCGTAGGCTTGGTGTAAGCATCCCTGGCAGTTCCCATTGCATCGTTCAAGCTGAAAACAATTCCAGTGTAACGATGGCGTGTAGCGCGCGCCTCGCCTGGGTCGATAACTTCATCTACTCCACAAACTTCACCCACGATCACATCGGCTTTGACACCATGTCTTTCACCGAACACGCCCTCGGCATCGTCTTCGCCTGCATTCCCACCGCTGCCCGCCTGATTCGCCAGAGCTGCAGCAACGCCAGAAGCCGCATAGGGTTTGTCTCACATCGGACTTCGTCTCCCGTTTTAGGCAAGCACGTCAACAGTCGCAGCGCTGGAAGCCAGAAAACTCCAAGTCGAACTACCCCTGGTGCCATCACAGTGAGCCAGACAATCTCGCACACGTGCAGTCGCCGCAATGAGCTGGAGGAGCATTCGGAGGATGGACTCGAGTTGGTTGGGCTGGACACGGCGAATTGGAGACCGGACAAGGACATGTTGGGGCATCGGACTGTGAAGGCGGAGTAGGAGCCGCCCTCGGTCGAAAAGAAGGAGGCAAGGGAGGCGGAGACGCGCCAGGGCCATTGTAATCTTGGCACAAGAATCAGCTTAAGAGACTTGGCATTGTAACGATAGCAGGCGCCAGGAACTCATGATAACGAGAGCAGACATCAACCACTGTATCAGCAGATGGTCTTTTCCGACCGTTGGCCGTCGAGACGTTGTTCTAAGGCAAGGGCTCGGTTGATCAGTATGACCATAACTGGAAAGCACTTGGGCCCTAGCCAGTCGACTCAAAGAGGCTGCACAAGCATGGCAAACCCGCAAACATGCTGGAATCCTCCTTTCAGCGGGAAAAGACTCTACGGCATCACAGGGATCTACTTGGAAGGCCCACGCGGCTCAGCTGCAATTGACTGCTCGCAATCCTGAGCGTGGGCACAATTCATCTACAACGTTCCTCAGCTGGTCTCAGAGTCCGCCGACCTATTCCTCCAAGCGCAAGAATCAGAGGTTTGATTTCGGCAAGCGAACATCTGGGCCTCAGACCGGTTCATGCACTGGGCCGCGCGGGTTCTTGTCGCCCATCCAAGCCTACAACCAGTTGGAAGTTGAGGTCAACACTTGCCGATCAGATCGACATTGCAAGCAGTCAACATTATCAGCCGAATCTCACTCTGAGCGAGAGAGCAGTCAACCTGGCAACGAGCAGTCATCCTTCCCACCACCCAGTCATCCACATCAGCCAGCCGAGCCCTTCAACGACTGGTATCACCGCTGTCAGACTACGAGCTACTTCTTCGTCCACATCGACAATCAACAAGCGACCAACCCCACTACTCACGCGACCCATCAGCCTCCACAGCGTAAGGCCCAAACCCTCCGTTCCCAATGCAGCACCAGTGACTACAAGCATCGTCAACCTCGTCACGAAAAGCCTGTTGCCACCCAGCTCAGGACACGCGAATCCATCTCCATCCCCATGATGCCGTAGCATGCATGTTCCGACCACCTTCTCCAGCGTCCCAGACTCATGACCGCAATACCCGCGTTCGCAACGACATGGTGCGTCGAACTACCGTGGGACCTCGAAGAGTAGGCACCTGAGTGGTGGACAGTCTGGCTGAATGTGCGGTTATCCGCGAGGTGCCTCGGAGTACGGAAGGGGGTAAAGCGCGGTGGGTACGCAAGACTAATGAAAGGGCAGAAAGCGAGGTAATAATATTACGGAATCAAGGAAGAAGGCATTCAGGCAGCAGGATGCACCGTCTGCAACCAATTGTACGGTCGAGGACTTGCGCACTTGATAATCTGGGACTGACAGACGGTGTAGACAGTAGTATCCTTCATCAGACCGCGGATCAGTACAGCCAGCCCCTCATTGCCTGCAGCCACCTCGTCTCGAGCCAGGAAGCTCCGTGCCTCAGACCTGGACCCACACAGCCATTGGTCTTCTCTCCAGCAGATCCTCCCCAGCTTCTACGACATGAAACTCAAGTGTGCTGTCCCATCAAGCACCAACCTTCCCATTGACCTGCCCCCTCCCACTCACACCTCTCCCACGCCCACCTCTCCCACGCTCACCTCTACCGCCTCCTCGACCGCCTCTACTACCTCTCGCGTCAAGCCCACTCGGCGGCGGCGCATTATTATAGCTCTGCGGCCTGAAGTTCGGGTTATTACGCACAACACCCTCAGTCGGATCACTATTATCCACAACCGTATACCCCTGCCGATTCGCCGGACCGCCTCTCCCACCACGACCACTATGGGTTGCAGCTCCATTCATACCGCCGCGCTTTGCAGGATGAAAAGGCAGGTTCGCAGTGTTGTTTACGCCGTTGGTCATGCCGCCACGGCCACGAGGTACGAAGCCGCCGCCACGAGGGGTGCCGTTCTGACCCGTCACTGCACCACGAAAGGATCCACGTAAAGGTGCAGGAGCGACCGCTTGACGCAACTGCTGGCCACCCGGGTACCCGTACCCATCCGCGCGCGCAACGAGGTGCTGGCCCGGGCGAAGCGGAACGAATTGCTGCGGCGGCACGCGCTGCTTTGCAGCCTCGGACATCGCGACAACCTGCTTATCAGAAAGATTGAGCACGCTGCCAGCTGGGACAGTTGATCCGCGGAAAGCGCCGCAGCGGTCATTCAGCGTCGTGCCGCCCATAAAAGTCGAGTCAAAGACTATGTCTAGCAGGGTTTGGCGAGAAGTGCGCGTGAGACCGATGACCGTACCTCTCATAGCGATAGGCACCCGTCCACTGTCCTGCACGTATACCACGCGGTCGCCCAAGCCGAAGTGTTGCTTGCCGGTGCTCTGCTCGGCCTCGCTAGGCTTGAGCAAAGCCATGCGTGGCACGCCTTTGATGTTCTTGCCCTTGACTTTACCGCTTTGAGCTTGGGTGTTCTGATCGGCAGCCGCCTCGATCATCTTGACCGTGTCGCCATCCATTTGCTCGGCCTCAAGTGGCACTTTGTCGAAGTCCTTGGTCTGAACAGACTTGAGCCACTGTCCAATCTCCTTCATCTTGATCTTGGCTTCTTGCGGATCAGGGTAGAATGCTGTGTCCTCCCAGCCATCGCCGGTCGGGTTGGCGGAGATGCGACCCACAAACTCTGGGAACCTGATCATGTACTGCGTCAGCAAGTCGATGGCTTTCTGGCTGTACTCCCATCCACTCTGGCCCTTTCTCGAGTAGCCAAGAACCTTCAGCTTCTTTGCCTCGAACTTGAGATTCAGACCAAGATTCAGACGCAGACCAGAGCTGTTGACGTTGAAGGCTGACGTCAACTTGCTCAAGACCAATGGATGCAGCTGCAGCATCTTGGCGACCTGATATGATGGCAGGTATGGCGTCTTCCGCTCCGCCTGCCAAGCAATCTCTTTGCCAAACTCCCGCTCCTTCTCCAGAAGCATACTCACCCAGATCTCGGCCTTTCCGTCTTCGGTGTGGCCAGTCACCTCCAGAGGTCGGCCATACGCCATGTCGCCCAAGAAGAATGCGCGCGTGCCGGCCGGGAACTCAACATCTATAGGCTGCGCCTTGCGTTCAATGAAACGCTGGTCCTCGGATACGACGTTGTCGACAATAGTCTGCGTAGCATAGTCGGGCTCCATGCCTGGAATTGGAGCGTACTCCTTCACAGTAGCACCTTGCTCCGTCTTCTTCAGACCAACAAGCATGTGCACCTCGACAAGCGATTCAACTGTGCCGATGATCATGCCCAAGCGCTTGCTATAGACGCTTTCGATGCGGTTCGCCTTCTTCTTCCACTCTTCGAGCCCGCGACCCTCGTGCGGACGTTGCACGATGTTTTGAGCAGTAGCTGGCTGGCTCGGGTCCGCGAGCTGGTAGATGAACATCTCATCGCTCACCCCCACGACCTTGCCTTCTGATAAGAACGGGTACCCGACATGAACGGGCTTGCCGAGCCGTGCTTTCGCATCTGCAATCGTGCCCTTCTCCTCATCCTCCGAGAGAGTAATGACCATGCTTTCGTTTCTGCTCTCCTGCTGGAATACACTAACTCCGTGGAAATCCAGCTGTCCAGAATGCGGAAGCGTGCGCAGAGATGGGAAGCCAGCAAGAGCTGCCTCACCCAGCTTGACACCTTCCACCAGTCCAATATAGACGTCCAGACCCTCCATAGTCGGCAACTCAAAAATATTCTCCACACAATGGCAGTGCTCCAGATCTGGGAAGATGCCAGGCAGCGACGAAGGATACGTGTAGTCGACCTCGCTAGCGTACGCAAACTTGAGGCTCACGCCAAAGCCATTTCTACTCTTCTCAGCTTCCGACAGCAGAGCGTCTTTCGGCGCCATTGCGGACAGAAGCCTCTTCTCATCGATGAACGGGATTTTGACGACAGCCTCCCATTCTTGTTTCTTGCCATTCATGTCCAATTCAAAGTCCCGAGGGTAAAAGTCAATGATCGGTGATTTCGGATCAGTCATCAATGGCCAGTAGACCTGCGGCACAATGTTCTTCGACCGATCCGGCAGCACACCCATCAATTGCTGATATGGGCGGAACGGCTGGCCGAGTGTGAAGTTCATGTTGGCGTTGAGACCCTTCTTAACGTCCGAAATCATGGGCGAGTAGTGATATTGGTAGTACCACGGCCAAGAAGCCACACCGCGGTAGTAGTAGTAGAGCACCCATTGCAGACCCTGAACATAGTTTTCGGTAAGCTTGCGCATCTCTTCGTCGTTTTCCAGCCCCCATTCGAACTTTGAGGTGTAATGCTTGTTCTTCCACTCTTCAAACTTCTTGTCGTACTTCGCCTGCGCCTTCAGCTGAGCGTCCTCGGCGGAGATATCCTCAATCTTCGCCTTCTCATACTGCTTGAACACACGCATGAGAGCATTCTGCGCCTCCTCGTCCTCTTCGTCCTCATCGTCATCCATTTCTGGACGGGCTGGAAACGACAATTGGAGATGGCGCGTGCCCTCCTCGTCAGTGATGTTGCTGCAGTCCAAGTGCAAGTTCTGCGCAAGCTGCTCCACGAAGGCGCGATCGGCGGCCTTGAGCGTAGAGGGCAAATCAAGCGAAGTCTGCACCTCGCTGTTTCCAGCTCGTGCGTTGACATATTTCTTGACCTGCGTGTACAGCTCTTTCTGACCAGACGTCATCGCTTGAATGCCCGGCTTTCTCTTCGTCCTCTGCATCACATCCTGCTTCTGCACGCTCTTGTCTTTCAACCAGCTGGCGTCCTGATTGTCATGCTCGAAGAATCTATACTCGACATGACTCAATTCGTTCAGCAGAATGGCAAGGCGAGGTAAGCTGATGGTGCCTCCTTCATTGATGTATCCTCCAGCTTTCGGCAACACCTGCTTATACACTCCAAACATGAGCGATAATGCGCCCTCGTTGATGTGTAGATGGGGTAGATTGGGTAAGAAGTCGTTCCCCACGAAAAACGCCATGAGAATGAAGTCGTCAATGATGCGCTCCATATCGAAAAGCACGTTGCCAAGAGCGCCGGGCTCTTTCAGTTCCTGAAATTCCAGCTCCAGGTACTCGCGTACTATGCATAAGTGCATCAAGTAGAAATTCTGGTGTTCCAGCTCAGTGCTCTTAATCTTGGATGCCCTGCCGAATGTGACCTCCTCGCGGAGCAGACAGAAATGCGGATCGTGCGATAACAGGCCCAACATGATCAGATCAGCATCCAGTCCATACAAGCAGTGACGCACGTTCGGGTCGTAGTTCGGCTGTGACTTGGCCTGACGAATGTACTCCATGATCTTGTGCTCACCCTCACCAGGCACCTCGTGACCCGACAAGACGATCTCGCAGCCCTGCCAGTCGTTGTCCTCCGACACCTTCTTGGCAATAAAGTACTTGAGCTGTTGTGTCAGGCGGGCCATGAATTCTGTGCCTGGTGTGATGCAGTTTGAATCGAACGGCGGCTCCTTCGGCATCTCCTTGCCCTCTTTCAACGCCTTTTCGCGAGCAACTTCTGCGTCCAATGCAGTCCTGAAACGTCTCGCTCTCTGCTGGTTCATCTTCGCTCGTGGCGCAACACCGTCGATGGCCATGAAGAACAGCTTCTGCGGCTTAATCTTGCCGAACAGATGCTCGATGTAGTTGAAGATCTTGATGAACATTTCATCTTCGGGGGTGTGGGTGGTATGCTGGTTGTCGGAGTTGGAATGGGTGCAATTGTGGATGATGCCGTTCATGTCGAGGTAGAGGCAGTCGAACTCGGGGATGCGGTTCTCTGCGATCAACTGGGAGATTGCGGGATATCGCTCCGACATCCAACGGAAGAATTTGGGGACACCTGCAACATGTCAGTGCCGACACAGGTTCACTAGCATGATCGAGTATTGCGGTACCCATGATGGCGGCTGTCCTTCAAGCTCACCGGATGTACAGCTGAAGTCGTTGGCGAATAGAGGGGGTGGTGCGATGACCGCAGAAGGTGAAGAATGAGGGTGCGGCGTTCGCGACACGGAGTCTTTGAAGGGAAGGAAGCGAGTTGTATGGCATGCACTGCACATGCAAGTGTATCGAGGCTGACGGTCTGTGCGCCAGCTTCAATTCCGAATATTAGCCGCCAACGCGTGCTCATGAAAGCACGCGTCTGGAGCTTGCTCTCAAGAACGCCGACACCTTGAGATCACCGCCTCAGCACATATCGCCAGGGTCAACAGGAATTACCGACACATACGCATACCGAACCCCACCTTCGATCGAGTCACCGTCAATCAGCGCAGTCCCACGAGTCAACCCCAGTGACAGCTCAAAATGGCTGCGGTTGGGACTGACGCCGAGGAAATTCAGAACAAATTGATTAATGAGGAGTACAAAATATGGAAGAAGAACAGCGTATTACTGTACGATGTCATGTACTCCAGGGCGCTCGAATGGCCCTCTCTCACGACACAATGGCTGCCAGACGTCAAAGAGGTCCCAGGCAAGAATATGCGCACACACCGTCTCCTCGTCGGCACACACACGAGCAATGACAACACAAACCACCTGCAGATCGCGCACTTCGACCTGCCAATACCACCACCAGCACAAATCGAGGACTACAACCCGAGCAGCGAGGAGCTGGGCGGATACGGCGCTAGCAAAGAGCGCATCGAGTTCAAGATTGTGCAAAAGATCGTGCATCCCACAGAGGTCAACAAGGCGCGATATCAGCCGCAGAACCCAGACATCATTGCGACGTGGGCAAGCGACAACAACGTTTATGTGTGGGATCGGTCGAAGCACCCGTCCGTGCCGTCTCCGACAGCCGCCGATGTTGCAAAGCCGCAGGTGACCCTCAAGGGCCATACGCAGGAGGGTTTCGCTTTAGAGTGGAATCCACACACCGAGGCCCAGCTGCTGTCCGGGAGTGCAGATGGCACTGTCTGCTTGTGGGACGTGGAGAAGGACTTCAAGATCGACAACAGAGTGGTTAAGCCGAAGACTATCTACACCCAGCACAGCGCAACTGTCAACGACGTACAGTATCACCCGACGCTAGGCGCCAATCTGTTTGGTGAGTTCGATGTGCAGGGCAGCATGGCTCCGTCACATGCTAATCACATGCAGGCTCTGTGGCCGATGACATAACCTTCACCCTCATGGACATGCGCAGCCCACACCTCTCCCGCCCCGCCATCCTAATCAAAGACGCCCACACCGACGCCATTAACACCCTGTCCTTCCATCCCACTTTCGACAAGCTCGTCGCTACCGGCTCAGCAGACAAGACAATCGGCATCTTCGATTTACGCTACCCTACCCACGGCAAGATTCACTCACTCGAGGGTCACAAAGACGTCATCTCAAAGGTCGACTGGCACCCCACGGAACATGGAATCCTCGCCAGCAGCGCCGACGACAGACGTATCATCTTCTGGGACATCAGCCGCGCAGGTATGGAGCAGACACCTGACGACGCCGAAGATGGCCCGCCAGAGATGTTATTCATGCATGGAGGTCATATCAACAGAGTCAGTGACTTTAGCTGGAATAAGAACGACCCGTGGGTCATGTGCTCAACAGCCGAAGATAACTTGATTCAAATCTGGCGTGCGTCACGTCATTTAGTTGAGGGCTCACCGCCAGGCGTCAGGCGGCGTGAGGTCAGTGAGTCCTAGCGTGACATACTTGACCGCAGCACCAAGCCGTCGAACAGTGACGGGACATTGACAAGAGTGAGGCATGAGTCAGCACGTCAGGAGCTTGAGGCTGGCGCGAGGAATGATCCTGTTGAGGTGCCTCGCATCAGGCGTCAAGTACGGTGCTGGGGCTGTCACGGTTACCTGGCGAAGGAAGGGTGCAAATGTGCGATCTGCCCGGACTGTGGGACTTGGGCCTGGGCTGATGTGGCAATGATGAGAGCTCACCTGCGAGGAACGATAGAATGAGACGGTATGTCAGTTATCGGAACCGCGGACTGAGCTTTAGAAACGGCGAGCATAGTATGCAATGATGGCGGCGCGAGTGCAGTATGGCAAGTGGGTTGATACCTGTGCCCAGACTTCAGAGCGAGCATTTTGGAAGTAGTGAGACAAAAAGCACACAATCTGAAAGCCCCTTTCCTGTTCCCGGATACTGACGATGAGGCAGATTGGGATGATGGCGCTGATCCTACGGTACTTGAGCATGATTGATCACTGTGGACTGATCTACGTTTTCAAGCCAGGCTCATTGCGCGCGCAGGTATCTTGGGTGGTCTTGACCTCAACCGACACCCGTGGCTCACGCGAGAACGACAGGTTCCTTGATCCGACCAAGACGATCGCACTCCCGGGCACCGGAGATGGACTTGATAAGAAATGATGTCCTTGGCTCCCTCGAGTACACATCGACTCGACTCGATTCAGTCGGGGATGAAACTATACGATTGCTCCTGGCACTTCCATGGCTTGATGAGAACGACGCTTGGCTCACTTGAGGACGATCGAAATGATGTCATTTTAATAATGATTCAGGTGCGCATGAGTCGCGAAATCTGGCATGTGACCACGCTTGAGGAAGGAACGACACAGCGGCCCGAGGTAGCCGAATATGGATCTTTTTTGCTTAGTTGCCTTTCGAAGCTTTCTCACTTTTGCCACAACTGTCGCCGATCACCTTCTCAACGGCATCACCATCAAGTTTTGCACCCTACATCAGCGTCGCCAGAGGACGGCTGCGGCATCATGGCTAGCAAAGGCACGCCGGATGCAAAGAGAAGGAGGTATCATCTTTGACTATCCACGATTCTCTACACTTATGCTGATAAGCCAGGCTTGACTTCTCGCAGGACATTACAATCATTGTAGGCGGTGGGTGAGAGGAGAGGAAGCGCTACACTGTCCATAAAAATGTCATCACCACACATTCGGAGTTCTTTCGCGCAGCTTGCGAAGGCAAATTCAAGGAAGCCCAGGAGAAAGTGATACGCGTACCAGAGATCGAGCCACCCACGGTCGAGCGCTTTTTGCACTGGATCTATACTGGGGAGGTCGTGGTGCTCAATGAGGGTGACATCGACGAGGAGGAGCGGAAAGTGCCTTCCCACCAAAACAGGGCCCTGACCGTATTGTACACCTTCGCAGACCAATACGGCGATATGCGCCTGCGCAACGTGGTCATCGACAAGTTGATTGAGGTATTAAATGCCACGAGAAAGTTCTCTGGTCAACACACCGCACGACTGGCTTTTGAGACGACCGGTCAAGGATCGAATCTGAGGAAGCTGCTAGCAGACTTCTACAATTACTACGAGAAGCTTGAAGAATTGCGGAATCGTCAACATCTATACCCTCCAGAGCTGTTCTATGAAATGGTGCTCAGGAAGAAGGAGGGCATTAACGACTCACCAGAGCTCAGCAACAAGTGTCGATACCATGAGCATAACGAGGAAGTGCCGAAGTGCTCTTGAATGAGCGAATACAATTAGGCGGATAGCACAAACACCGAGAAAGCTTCTGACGGCGAGGATACCGCCAACCAAGACCATGCTGAAGCCAGACGGGCGTTGGACAATCAAAATCGTGTACGTGGTAGGCGGAGCGCGGAAAAGATGCGGCAAAGACCCAATCACTCTGGACTTGCTCTTTCAGGAGCAGTAATACATTGGCTAAAGTCGCGGACCTACTGACTCACTTGCATAATACAAAACCCGGCCTATCATCGCATCAAATCATGTCCCAGGGCATCCCTCTGCCCAACACATCATACAACAGACCTCCCTTGACCACCCCAAATTCCGACCTCCAACCACTCATCACCCTACGCGCACTCCTCAGCGCCAAACAATCTCAAGCACTCCTCCCTCTTAAACATCCTCGCACTATCCACCGCATTCGGCCGCCCCTTCCACACATCCGCGCCCGCCTCCACCAAAACCCTCACAACCTCATCATACCCCTTAAACACAACCCCCGCAACGGGACTCTGGCCCCTCTCATTCAGCACGTTCACATCCGCGCCCTTCTCCACCAACATCCTCACCGTCTCCAAATGCCCATGATATGCCGCAAGCATTAGCAGCGTGTCGCCCTTGTGATTTGTGAGGTTCACAGGTATCCCGGCGTCGATGTATTGCCGCAGTTCGGCCGTCAAGCCAGAGCGCGCGATATTGAAGAGTTTGGTTGCGAGGTCGAGGGCTTCGGGGGGTAGTTGTATGGGTTGAGTAGGGTGAGGGGCGGCTTCCATTGTGGGCTGGGTGGTGGGCTGTGCGACGGACGAGTTCTGGGGGAGACCCATGGTTGTTGGCCTGTGTGGTTCTTGTCTGGCAGGGATTAGATAGATCAATGAAATGTGTAGAGGCGATTTTTGTGGTTGCTGTTGTTGGATGCAAATAGTGACGATGATGTCATTGGAAGCGATCTATACATTGTGGTAAGCAGTCCACTTCTTATTTCAGCCCAGCACTCCAGCTTGGCACAGCTGTCGGTACTGCCGAAGACTCGTTTGAATATCAGTCGAGCACTCTACCTTTTCCAGTGACTTCAATCAGCGGAACGCACCTCTGCCATGACTCCGCCAAATCTCATCAGGCTCTTCCTTCCGCTGCCCGTCGGACAAGTGGGCCGCATGGATGTCTCTGTCACCGGGCCACCGCCTGTGAGAAAAACACTTCCCGTATGAAGCTTCGGGAACCAATCGACCTTGTCCATGCGTCTCAGAGGCTTGTGACAAAGCATCATCGACGTAGCATCCAGTCCGGAGACATGCTTTGCATCATGCGAGGCAAACACTCCGAGCTCGCTACTCGGCCTGTCTCATGAGCTTCTGGTGGCCATCAGCTCACGTCTAGGCCAGGTCGAACAATCCAGCCCAAGACAGACCTCTTGGAAATCCTTTCTTTTTTCCGACTTGGTTGATATGAGGACGATCTGGGAAGTCGAAAGCGCATCCAGATATTGGCACTGATTACCAGGCCGAGATCAATACGCTCGAGTGCTCAGATTGGAGATGCACATACCTATTGAGCGCGGCGGACGGATGCTCGAGCAGCCATACCTGAAAATATGCGCTGCATGCCAGACTCTCCATGCACCTTGAAAATTCTCGACAGACAAACTCACTAAACATGGTACAGCACGCCAGTGGCGCAATTCAAAGAGTGCTGCCAGTAAACGGTGATCTGTCGATGTCGGCTCTTACAATGCGATCATTAGTACGACCACGCCCGAAGCCCAGACGACAGTGTTCGCAATCCAGCGCCTTTTCGAATACACAAATATCTCACGTTTCCCAATCGAAGTTTGGTCGCGGCGCCGACGAGGTTTCGAAGAGTCTCATCATCCTCGCGAGGCAGATCGTGATCGCGAGCCAGCATCCTGCCGTGATCTACGTTTTTGCCGGCCGCCATGTCTTTGTGATAAAGGTCGCATGGAGACGCTGCGGGACTTGGGTATATCGCTCTGCGCTCATGAGAACACTGCTACATGCGAAATACCACCTGATGTCGTCTCTGCACAAACAACGTATGCGGTGTATCCCAGCGGGCCCCATGCTTGTAGACGAGTGCCACTTACATAAGCCGAGGTGCGATTCACAGTCTTGGTTTGAGGTAGAGGCTGTGGCGATGCGAGAACACGACAAACGGTGGGAGGATGAAAGAGCAGGTCTAGGGGTCGAGCGCAGGATGCTATGGCCTCTCATCAGCGCCGCAGATCCAGTGTGGGTAGCTGCATTCGCCGAGTTGTCAAGGTGCTGATGGTAGCGTATATACGGTGCAGGATTCACATCATTGAATCAATCGGCTCACGGCTTGACATGGCTGACCGGTTGTTGGCAAGTCTGACTGCTCGTCAACGCGTGGATTCAATAGTAATGCTGTCGACTACTTCAAATGTCATTTTGAACATCAAGTGCCGACTCCACCTGCTGGCTGGTCTCGGTCGATTGATTCACGGGGTCGCTGAAACCCGTGGAATCCTCCCTGGCAAACATCGATCACTCGCTACTTCAATTAATTTCCATAACAACCGTTGGACTGATTGGTTAATTGTTGGTATTACTACTGTTTGCAAGTATGCGGTGTACGATCGAAGCATCGTCGTCAAGGATGGGCACAAAGAATTCCTACTAGAGCGTCAGCAGTCTCGAGTTCAGCGTGGCTCGAGTACACTTTGTACCGCAGTCAATAATGCTCGTCTTGGAGAGTTAGCCAGCCGAAAAATTGTGCAGAGAATATGCAGTCGAGCACAATCAGTCTATATTACTGTTCTGATATGCCGGTACTCAGAGATGTGGTTCGCCAGAGCCGGACGTGACTGCGCCGGAGGGATCAAGTCTCCTCGTGCAGGCCAAGCATATACGGACCCGATATCACTCGCTCTCAATGTCTGATCATTGCAGCCGGCAAAGCATGTTTCAAGCCTCTTGTCCCTGTATCAAACCAAACAAAGCGCGTGTTGCCGCACGAAAAGCCGGAGATGTGGATGACGGTGATGATGGAGCAAGGGTTCAACGCGAAGGAGTGGCTCGGCTCTCCCAACGACGACGCGCTTCTGCATAACGGAATCTTAGTGGGAGTCTGTGCTTTACGTGTTCGAGGCACAGACTTCGACTGAGGCTCTGGTCCTCGCCGTCCACGACATACATTGTCTTGCATCTCCCTTTCATCGTGTTACTTCTTACTCAAGATTGTAATTGCAAGAGCCTGCCAAGTCTATCGCTGCCCGTAAACAAACGCGTTGCACCGCACGCTGTCGGCGAGAGAGCCCCGTCTTCTGCGCCTCAGAAAGTCACGAACTCGACGCGTTCACGATCGCGAGAACCATTTCAAAGATGACCACCCACAGCCAAATGGCCCGCGTGCCGTTTGCACCGCTCGACAATCCGCGTCTCCAGCATCTCGCGTCCGCAAAGAATCATCAGAATGGTACAGGTTATCTCGTTAGCTGACACGCACGTTCGGAGTACTAACGAAGCGCGTCAGGCCTGATCTCCAAGTCAGCACGATCTCCTGGCAAGTCGTACTTCACCAATATGAAGAGCACCGCGACATCCCCACCCAAGCGACTGGCGTCAAGCCTGGACAGCGACATCGACGTCTACGACGGCGAGAATGTCGATCCAGCCGCCCTCAGCTCTCCGAGCAAGAAGAGCAAGAGCAGCGACTTCACCTTCTCCTGGACTGCTTCGCCGGTCAAGACTATCAGCAGTATGCCACCACCAACTATTCCGTCGCGTCTGTCGACCCCAATGAGAGCCAATATGTCCTCGTCCAGGACGCCGCTCACTGCACCGGCTGGCCGCTCGCCAAAGAGAAAGCTAGGTGCTGGACGCAGGACATCAGTACCTTTCACGCGCATTGACCCTCCCGCTTTCTCCAAGAGCTCTTCTGCCTCGTCTTTGATGCCGTTCAGTCTGGATGCTGCTATTAGCAACACGCTTGGAAAAGCGACGAGGTCAACTGCGGGCTCTACGATTCAGGAGAGCATGCCAAAGAACTGGTACTTCGACATCTACGAGGACTCACCCGAGGAGGAGGCTGCGACCCTAATGGAGCACAGCACGCTCACCCTTGACCTATCTTCAGACGACGAAGACTCTGCCAAGGTCAGAGACGATCGTGGCAAGGAGAATGTGGCTCCAGAAGGCTATGACTCGCCAGGTGCTTCGCGCCTTGCTGCTGAGACTATCGTTTTGCCGGCTGAGGTCAAGCACGTGAAGAAGACAGACACTGTCCGCAAGAAGGTCTTGAAGGCTGATGAGATGGACGACGGGCAGCGCTCGCCGCTCTCTGACCTCGAGACCGAGGAGTTCTTCCCCGAGGGTCTTGATAAAAAATCCCATGTCATGGTCCTCCCAACGCCGTCCAAGGAAGTCAAGTCCAAGGGTGTTGCTTTGTTCGCTGCTCCAGCTGCCTTCGCTGGCGGCTCTTTGGCTAAAGCATCGTCGAGCATGAGAGACGCTCCGGTGGTCACCAAGGACGGCAATATCAAAGGCGAGATTATTATTCTCGAGGACGACTCCGAGCCGTGCTTGGCACACGCCCCAGCGTCTATTACGGCCATGCCAGAAAAGGGCATTGCAGACGAGAATACGCCGTCAGCGTAGGTCCCACCCGATCCTGCTCTTGTCCACACTACGGAGACAGGAGGGACTCACAGAGTCGTTACTTGCACATTGCTGGATTCACTTGCTTAGAGGAGTCGAAACTGTTGGAGTACAATACCATGCGTGAGATGAATGGCGCAGATGGCGGAGTGAATCGGTGTGGGACGGCTATGTGGTTACGTTTTTATGACATGCTTATGCCTCGCGAGTCCTCGTACATTTCCACAAAGGACAGCACGCAATCAATCAGTCCTCTCGACAGGCAGTCACGCTCCATCGGTTTTGATCCGACTCTTGTTACCATCCAATGCTGATCCCTCTGTTGAGACGTGAGCAAGTCCGAGAGTGCCCCACTGAATGTATGGCGGTGTCATCGACGTCAGCGCCTCATCTTACTGCTCAGAACAGATACAGGATGGAGACGATACACAAGGAGTCACTACGGCCACATGCTCAACAGCCCAAGGAGCACACCGAGACTCCCCAAAATACTGCAATCGGCATCTCAGCGAGACCCTGGGAGAGCCAGACACCAGCAACTGCATTGCGGCTTTTCTGCACAACATACTTCCTGCAACTACCAAGTATCGCTGTATCTGGCGCCGAGCAATGACATGCAGTATTTCGTCAATCTGGCCAGCATCATGAGCGAAATCAAACTATCCTGACACAAAGATCATCTGCGGTACAGAAAAGATCCTCGACTTCACTCAAAACCCTCCGGGCTGAGATACACCAGCCGTCATAGGAGGTGAAGCTACCGATCAATGCGATTGTAGAGATGCTCGACCGTCTGCACCGATACCGCGAAGTTCTGGAGTGTACAAAGGCTGCACGTTCGACGTTCTGTATCGCGAAGGGATGAACACTCGTGCCGCCAAGCTGTGGGTGGATAGTCAAAGTCCTCTTTGATGTGTTACTAAGTGCGAGCGGAATCGCATTCTGGCGTCGCGTCTACTCGGCCGCGTTCAGACCATAAAGCCCACATGTTGAGAAGATGGCTACGGGCCGCACTGGTCTTGGAGACGGGGCCATATGGTAGATCTCGAGTCAAAACTGCTGATACCGCAAATGGATATTCTGCTGCCGTCAGCTGGACGTGATTGCAACGAGCGCAGAGCTCGCATGGTGCCGTGGTTCATCAAAGGGGCGCAAAGGCCAAAATCTGTCGCTGTACCGGAAGATTCTGGTGCGTCTGTGCACCGAATACTCCACGAGGGAGTGCGATGGCGAAGAATTCAAGCGTATGGCGCGCACACGATTTGATAAGAACTTGGCTTGCTGCGACTAGCGCAAGTCAAGGTCAGCAGAGCGGCAATATTGACACTGCTGCGGATCAGCTGAGTACTTCAGGCAGCTCAGCTAGTCCATCATGCAACCAACCGCTTGACTGGTTGACATGGGTAAATGCTGGTTGACGGGTTGGTTGCTTGCTGGCAGGTCCACTACTGGTTGATACGGCTGACTTGACTGACGATGCTGCCGAATCCTTGTAATGTTGAACCTTGAACATCATTTGTTGATTCTTCCTGATATCAGCAGAGTGGTTGATTGACCGATGAAATCATTGGCGCAGGTGGCGTCGCGGGTCGACTTCACTGCTCATTTAGCCTCCTCATGCCAGATCACGCAAATACGGTATAGCAGCCATAGCACCATGTCTCTCAACACTCTTGGTAGCGGCCGCCGTGGCAAATTCGAGTGCCGCATTGTAAGTAAAAGCGTCCTTCACCCTCGCCACAGCATAAGCGCCCACAAAGGTATCGCCAGCAGCAGTGGTGTCCACGACCTTGACCTTCTTGGCTGCAACACGACCAGACTCTCCAGACTTGGTGACATACACCAGGCCTTGGCCACCGAGAGTCATGATCACAGTGTCTTTCACACCTCTCTCCAGAAACAAAGCAGCCAGCTTCTCTGCTGACGGCAGCTTGTGGTCTCCTGTGGGACCTGAGAGTATTGCTGACTCGCTCTCATTCATGATCAATGTATCGATATGGGAGAAGATTGCATCCGGTATTGGTGACGCTGGTGCCGGGTTAAAGATGACGTGCTTGCCTTTTTCGCTGGCGGCTTTGATGTTGTGCAGTACCTGTGACAAAATCAATCGGCATCAGTGATGGATTGAGCAATGTCTTAAAGCTGATATGCTCACCACCGGCACTGGTATCTCGAGCTGAAACACCACCACATCGGCATCTGATGGAACAAGATCCCAATCTTTGCCTACACCGCCATCCGCAACCTCCTCAAAAGCATAGTTAGCACCTTTCGTGAACAGAATCCTGTTCTCTCCGGTGGCCTCATCAACAATGATCACAGAGACTCCAGTCTTCTGTCCCCGCACTCGACGGACCCTGCTGCCATCAATGCCTTCCTTCTTCATAGCTTCGAAGTAGTCATTACCAAATCCATCATCACCAACATTGCCGACCATCTGCACCTCAATGCCATCCGCAGCTAGTCGTGCAGACGCGACTGCCTGGTTGGCGCCTTTACCACCAAAACCGGTATCAAAAGATTCCGCCGTGAGTGTCTCGCCTGCTTCTGGTATACGGGAAGTCCGAGTGATCATGTCAATATTGAGCGAGCCGATAATCGCTATTCGACGCTTGGCCATGCTCGTATGCAGTCACTCGGCTGAATGTATAGATGCAGAACAATAAGATCTTCGAACTGACGGGAAAGTGCAATTGGAAGTTATGGATGCATGCGGGGCAACATCGGCAGAAAAATGTTATTATCACTTATGGTGCCTAGTATACTACCATAACCAAATGTTCACTTCCGCGAGCCTAACATGTATTGTGGGACTGTCTTGATCAATTTTTCAAATTAACATCGGTCCCATGGCATCTCCAGCTCGACGCCAGCTTGTGAATTCTTCAGAACAGGAGCTGGCGGACTCTGCTGCACAATAGCGTCTAGCTCCGTCTGATAGCGGCGGGCAGCAATCTCTGTCAACCCCGTATGATGGCTGCCACTAGCGCTACGTCTCGATGTTTGATCGACGCGCTGACGACTGCTACGTTCGCTGTGATGGCTAGCATGATCGCGGCGACCGCTGCGATGACTCGCTGGCTTCGACGGACTGAGATCTGCAGCACTGCCGCTCCGTTGTACTTCCTTCCACTCGTCAAACGTCATCTCGTTCTTCTCGATGCCATGCGCAGCTCCTTTGACGTACTTCGTTGGCAGCACTATGCGCTCTTGTGGCTTCGAAGCTTCGCTCAAAGGATGCGGCGAGATCCACCCGCCGCCAGCAAATATCGTCGGCCCCTCCTCAGGCGCCGGGATGGATATTCTTGAGGGTCTGGAAGAGCGTTTGCTATTGCTGCAGCTGTGAGCAGAGGCGACACACGCATTCCTACCAGACAGTGCTGTATTGCGTTCGAATGCCTCCCGCTGGTGGCCTCTCGCAATCGAAGGTTGATGTGACCCCTTCCTAATCGATCCTGGTTGTGTCCAGCCTTGCCCGATCTCATTCCAGCCGCCATTGCTGGACCCCTGCCTGCTGTCCGCGCGGGCTTGTATTATAGCGTCAACAAGCTCCTTCTCCGACAAATGGGAAGCACGGGAAGAGTGATGCGATGCTGCAGTCTCTTCAAAGAATCCGCCCAATTCAATAGCATCAGCCGAATTGCGATGGATGTTCTTCTGCGCAGCACTGTGGGCACGGGAGGGAGGGGCAGCATCTTCGTGCGAGTCCTTGTTCTGAGCCCATCCGCCATCGCTGCCTACCTTTTGACTGACACTGCCATGAGCCCACTCTTCATCATTGGCTTTACTCCAATCACTGTTTTCATTGATATGTTGTACACCTCCAGACAGATGGTTCGAGGCCCGTGACTTGTGAGAAAAATTGTGGGACACCACTGCCTCCTCAGACATGCCGCCCAATCCAGCGTCTTCCCACTCGCCATTGCTAGCCTGGCTGCTGTGCTTGGCGGATGGCGCGTGGCCCTCCCATCTATCCTTGATGCTTGTTGCCCTGTGATCAGAAGTCGCTTGCTGACCGATATCTTGTCGTTCTCCCGTGCTGACCCTTGCACCGTGCTTGCTGGCCGGCACATTGTCGTCCGAGCCTTGCTTGCTCTGACCTGCGGATTTGCTCGCAGGGCCAGCTCGTTTAGCACCTTCGCCCCAGTCACCAGCGAGCTCTTTGGCGTTGTGCTGGCCCATTGGTGGATCGCAATCCCAAGCATTACTGGTGTTCACCGCTGATCTGCTCTTGGGACTATTCTGGTTTGCGACGCCGTCCCAACCACCATTGCTGGCTCTGACCAACTCGCTGTTGATGTTGATTTGTTGAACAGCGTTTTTGAGGCTCTCCTTGGAGGCCTCGGATCTCTGCATAGAATGAATCGATGCTGACGGCATCTTTTCAAAAATGTTCAGAGAGCCAGAGCCTTGCACGGAAGAATACTTCGGATGCTCGACCGGGCTCTCGACTGTCTGCTTGACACTTGTCTGGACTGCTGCCGTCACGGACCTCAAGGCATTGCTGTTCGCAGAGATCTGCTTGACAGCATCTCGAAGGCTCTTCATTGATGCTGCTGCCGAGTGCCTAGACTGCTTGGAATGTGTTGAGGCCGGTGGCGGCGCATCCCAAATCTCACCAAATGGGACACCAGAGTCTTTGCTCGAACTATGGATAGACTCTACCCAAGCATGCTTCGGCGGAGTGTTCGGCTTGTATGAGGCTGGCTTTGGTGAAGTAGAAAGAGCAGAGATCAGAGCCGTCGCCGCGGTCCTTGCGGCCACCGCACATTCTCCATCGGCTTGTCGGCGCGTCTTCTGCTGCTTGTCACTGCCCTCAGACGGGGCGGCCTGGCGCGACATGTTCATGCTCGGCTTTGAAGCCGTGCGGTATGAAGTCGATGGTAAGATGAAGAGCACCCGCGTTGACATAGGTGCAGGATCAGAAGCAACAGCAGGAATTTTGGTCAGCTTCGGAAGGTTGGATGTGATTTCCTGGTTGGTCTTGCCAACAGCCTGGGCCTTACGTTGCGCTCTGCTCTGCTCCACAGGGTCAGCTGGAGCGTTCCTAGACCTTGTGACGTACTTTGTCGAAGGCTCCAATGGTGTAGAATATGGGACAGTAGCGCCGTGGTGCCTAATTTTTGCTTGAGCTGTGTCAGGTTTCTTTCGAGGCTTGACGTTTGGTGGTAAAAAGAAGCCTCCCGGTTTCTCCTGCTGAATGAGCGATGGTGGCCTGACTGTATGCTTTGAGGCGAAACTTGCGACATCGGATTCGAGCCCCTTGACACGATGAGCGGCTTGCGCTTTTTCTGCAAGTGTCACGGCAGCGAGCTTCTTGAGCAAGCTACCGTCCAGTGCGGTTTGCCTCCTCTGTGCCTGATTTTGCCCAGCATGGTCTAATGCTGACGACCCATTCCACACGGTGGGTGAGCGGTCGTCAATCTCGGAGTAGCGGCTGCCGCGGCTGCTGACGCTCCATCGTCCTGAGCGAGGGCCGTTGATATCAGAGGCTTGTGACGATGTTTCGTCCTCAATCTCAGCGTGGACGCTGCCGAAAGAGTCGTCGATGTACGAAACCTGGCCCGAAAAGGTGGACATCGCCTTGGCTGTGTGTACACATGCGGGCAAGAAGACAGCTGGATAAATTGGCTCGCTGTCGCAAAGCTCGTACCGAGTGTCGGCTAACAGGAGTCGCTGCGAGTGCACCTTTGATCCCTTTCTGCGGACCTGTCACCACATGATGAGAGCTTGGACATGAAGTCGGGGATGGAATTTTCCCGCACTAGCGTCCGCGACTGTCTCGCCAATTGCGCCCTCCCGAGTCAAGCGCTCCTTCCCCTCGCGTCAGAGCCCGCACATGCTGGTCCGCAAGCCGGTCATGGCATATTCAATCGCCGTAGTGTAGGATGATGGTCAGGATGGATACCAGCGCCAAGGCTCGCGATCACGGCCATGATGGTGAGTCATCGTTCGGTGCGTTTAATGCTCGCCAACACCGCCATGAGGATCAGGTCATCGTTCATTGAGTTTGATGTTGGTACGGCTACTTACTGAAGGAAGTCCGTTCCTCCACGAACTCATCGCGATGCGGTCTTGCTCATAGTTTGGCCTTCTCCCGCAGTTTCTCTTTCTCCCACGACCTTTTGATCCACCAACTGCGCACATAGCTCCACGTAGCGCTCGCAGCCGCCACTGGCGGACAGAGTAACAATGCCCAAGCCCACCATTGCGGATGGCTTCTCTTGACCACAGCCATGACTTTATCCATTTCCCTTTTCAAATCCTCTTTGTCACCGTCATTCCACACAACCACTCCTGCACCCTCTCCTCGTCGCAGGCACCTTTGCGCCTTGTCCCTGACGTCCCATTGCGACGCTACCCTGTTCTTCGCATCCTCTTCTGTCAAGTGAGCATCTCTCGCACGAAGCCGCTGCATCTGTATCGCCGGATCGCTCACAGCAACAACCATGATCGTGCCACAGAGAGGTTCCCATTCACTCTCGAATAGCAAAGGAACGTCAAGCACAACTGCCCAGTAGCCGCGCAAGTATGCCACCAGCACTTGCCGATACATCTCTTTCCGCACCGCAGGATGCACAATGCGATTCAATGCTTTGCGGTCTTTCTCCTTGCCTTCACCAAAGACTCGCCGTCCTAGAGCTGGCCGGTTGAGCGGTCTGCCCTTGTCATTCGGGCCGTTGTCGCCACCAATTTCTGGTAACGGCTCGACAAGAAGGTCTGGTGTGGATGGGCCAAAATGTGCGACAATTTGCTTGTAGCCGTTGGTACCGGGCTCGACAACTTGACGGGCAATCTTATCGGCGTCAACAACCGGAAGGTCATAAGGCGGGGAGGCAAGGATCGATGAGACGGTGGACTTTCCGGTAGCTATACTGCCCGTGAGACCCAGGAGCAACATGGTGCAAACACTTTGTTTTTGTAACGGTATGACCTGGTTCGAGGCTGTTCATGAAGCTCGAGCTGCACGTGAATGCCTCGGTCGTGACGGTGGTCCAAATGTGCCAATTCCACATGCATGTGTTTCTTGATATCACGTGTTTGCTTGAATTGAGCTAGTTGTTTGCCAAATGCTACTTCACTAGCGATTGTTATTGTGATTCAATGCTATTGTCAGCTCAGTTATAAGTGATTCCTCCTCGCCGCCATCAACTTACTATGTTACACCCTCAGATTACTATAATATCGCTCCTAACAAGGTACCAAAATGGCTGAAGAATCCACTACTAGCTCACCTGAACCTGAGCTGCCACCTCTAGCGCCAGTGTAAGTTGTTTCCGCGCTCACAGCGTACTTACAGAGGTAGTCGCTAACTTGTAGTAGTAGTTTGCGCTGTCTAGAGACTAAGAATACTGCTAATTAGTAGTATAAGTCTGAAGAGAGCTAGTAGTACGATTACAACACTAGCCTCAAGGAGAAAGATGCCCTCCTACGTAAGTACGACATAGCTAGCCGTATCATAGAGACTGACGAAGGCAAGCTAGCTATCGATCTATGCAACGAATGCACTAAGCGCGGTTATGAGTGTAGGGTCTAGTCCTAGCGTAATGATGCGGCTTGCGCATTCTGTAAGCGCAACAATCGCGTTAGATGTCGCGCTAATCGCTAGCATGAGCTGTCGATTAAGGAGAAAATGGGGGCAGTTAAGTCGAGGCTTACTGCGATTAAACTGCGACTAGACGCATCCGATATGCGCATCGACGCGCGGCTTAGCAATATGGAGGGTATGCTTGGCGGTACTAGAGACATTAATGATGTTAATAATAATAGCAACGTGCGGTCTGTTATAGCAAGGTTTAGTGTAGTTAAGGGGCGGTTAGCTATGCTAGCAGAGCATGTTGCTAGTCTTGTAGACTACAGCAATAGTCAGTTCGCTACAATGCGTGTAGAGCTTGATGCTATCATAGAGCGGATAGTTGACGTTAGTCGCACTGTTATAGACAGTGTAATCTATATCAAGGCGCTCTAGGGGGCTGTATTTGCAGGTGCTACGCCGCCGCACTATACTGATGAAGAGCGCTATGAGCGCTCTAGAGGTAGCGTGTAGCAGTAGCAGTAGCAGTAGTAGCAGTAGAATGGCAAAGGAGCTCAGGGGTTTAGCGTTGTTTGAACAGTGCTATCAAGTTAACTATGTCGACGCCTACTACGACTTGGCTGTAAGTAGCATAATTCGATTTTTTATTCAACTCTTTTTTCAGTGACTATCGAGACATGTTGAATATCTTTTCAGCGATTTTGCTATCGAATACACTATGACTACGCAATACACTAACGCCAGACTAATAATAAACCTTTTCATTACTACGTGCCATTATAGGCATCCTTATAATTCACCTTCTTGCGCTGTCGTGGCTCATGTATCAACTCTGCAAGCTGCGGTGGTAGCGG
The DNA here is from genome assembly GCA_021401465.1 of Teratosphaeria epicoccoides. NCBI lineage: Eukaryota > Fungi > Ascomycota > Dothideomycetes > Mycosphaerellales > Teratosphaeriaceae > Teratosphaeria > Teratosphaeria epicoccoides. Next base: position 250,087 of record JADDMT010000038.1, read on the forward strand.
CTTGTCTGCCTTCTTCCTCTTACCCCCTTGCTTCTTAGTCTTTGCAGCTGGCGGCAGCGTCGTTAGTAGCGGCGTCTTTACTGCGGGGGGCTTCGCAGCTAGCGGCGGCGTCTCTAGCTACGGAGTCTTCGGTATTAGTGACGCTGTCATGGCTGTAGGAGCCGGATGAGGTCCTAGAGTTGTACTAGTAGCAGCAGTAGTAGTAGCAGAACCATGAGTAGCCCTAGGAGCTAGCGACTAGCGCTCTTGTTTGATTATCGGCTCTGACTTAGACGCCTTTGTCTCCTGCTGCTTCTTTGAGTGTAGTAAGAATACCCTCTAGCTCTTCATGAAGGTATCTAGTAGTAGAAGCTCATCATCACTACCGAGCTTAGTCAAGTCAAACATATCTACCCCCTGCTACGAGCCATATGCTAGCGGGGCATCTAAGCTGGAGACCGGCTCTAGTTTGATAATTCGACCGTCGAATGCCTCCGTGATTGCCTCTGTGGTTCGTCTAATTGTTTGCAGCGCTAGAGTACCTAGTGAAGCTCGGACTAGCAGATTAGACGAAGGGTCTTGTTTGTGGCCTTGCTGTGTGCTCACATAGCGACTCGTAGTAGCGGCCTCATCTTTAGCGAGAATGGCGTGTATGACAGGGTCGCTAACATCGTAACTATACTGTCGTGTTAGGGGGGGTAGCCTGTCTTTGATGTCTAAGCCATGACAGTCTTCTAAGAGCTCTTAGAGCTCGGCGTCTGTAAGACTAAATCTACTAGCGTCTGAAGTGTCAGCTGCTAGCTCGTCATTGCTTACGAGCTGCTTGTCCGGTAACTAGGGGGCGTTCTTCTCGAGGTAAGTAATCTAAGCAGCCATCTAAGCGTCTGTTTTAAAGAGCACTACATTAATCTAGAGATTGTACTTATTGTCGGCCTTAGGCGGAGTCCTAAATGGTTCTAGCATCTTCTTGATATCGTCGTATGGCTCTATATCGATCTCGGTGAATTGCCATGTGACTAGATCTGCGGGTTGACTATCGATGAAGAGGTGCCCCTAGTATCGTGGAAACGACTTGATATCCTTAAGATGATCGTGCTTGACACGACTTAGCAGAAAGTCGATAAGCAGGGGTTTATCTTCGAGATCGTTGTATTCGTTGTCATACAAGGTTACTACCCTGTTACACTAGTGCTCTAGCTCTGCTACAGACATAGTATCGACCTTGTCACGCCGCTTAGTCAAGGTAAAGGTCTTCACTTGCTTCCAAACCTTCAGATTAATTCTCAAACACTTCGGCACTAGTGCTAGCAGATTCGGAAGAGAGCTTCTTGCTGCCTTGCCTTTACCCTGTGTCGATTAAGGCTGCGGCTGCTCTGTGACTACACGATACGAGCTAGCAGGGGTACCGCCATGTGGTGTTACCTTAGCTAGTAGGAGAGGTTTGTGTCCTATACGCTCTTGATTAGCGACAGGGACCATACTAGCGTAGGATGTAAACGCTAGCGGTCCTTGAGGGACTTGAGCTGCTTGACGGCGCTTCGCACGAGCTGCCTGAAGATGACGAGGCTCTGGAGTTAGTTGTGGACCCGCATTTGTCTTGGCAGAGGCTAGTCGCAGTGTAGTCGCAGCTGCAGTCGACGCATCAGGGTTAGGGTTAGACCTAGGGGTCTAGTCGATATTGGCTTCTACGAGACCAGACGGTCAGTCAAATGCCATGAAAACTAGGGCGTAGTAGGCGCTCGCAGTGTAATTACAGAGGCCTCCGACGACTTACCCTAAAGGCCTTGCGTTGCTAGTTAGGGCGTTGTTAGCGTTACTATTGCTTAATGGGTAGGATTAACTATCAAGCAGTAGTTACACTAGGGCACTTCGTGATTGTAAAGAGTGTAGGGTGTTCCTAATACTAGACAAGCTATCATCTAGTCTCTGATACGCTGCAGATGTGCTAGCTCTGCCATAATGGCTTAATGATACTAAGCAAAGAGGTAGTGATTAAATCAATCAAAAAACAGTGTTACGGGGGACCTATCAATCAGCAGGCGAAAGACACAGAGCAGTAGTAGTCTTGTTCGATTCAATGAGGAGCGCACTGACAGTCTTATAAGCTACACATTGTCAAAGCCATCTAACAGCTATGTTATCCGCTCCGGAAGTAGTAGTGTTAGTCCATTAATAGCCTCATGCACCTGTGGATTAACATTCGGTCGGAAGCGAGGTGCTGCATGATGCTTGTCAGACTATGCCAGCTTTAGCTTAGTGTTACTAGCATCTAGATAGGCCTTTGCGGAGTTGCGGAGGTAATGGTAGGCGAGCTCATGCAGCCTTCTGCTACTCTCTAGCTCATTAGCGTCGCTAGTGATAGCAGCTATATTAACGCCGACCTGTACCAAGGTGCTAGCGCACTATGCTAACGTGTCTGTAGGAAGGTACTCATTAATATCTGCCAAGAGTTAGCAAAGTGCCTCGAGGCGTACTACGACTACACTGTAATCAGCGTACTAGGTAGGGGTCGTGCATATCGAGCGAAGTTAAAGAGCTCTTAACAGCTCTCTAGTGCGTCGAGCGACTCTGTGAGTACTCTGTGATTAGGACTCACCAAAACCTGTGGCTTCAAGGTATTCCTTAATCGCTGCTAATTAGGGACTATTAGCATTGATTCGCACACCGCTTTAGCGGCTAGGCATAGTCTTATGACTCTCCGGATATCCATACAGCCGCTTAGGGACCCCTGGCACACAATGTGGCTGCTGTGGTTAGCTGCGAATCTTGTGGTTCCTCTACAAGATTAAGAACTTAGTAGCAGCTGTCCGGATGATAGGCATGTAGACCGCGATAAAGGCGATCTTGTCAGAGAGGCAGTCTTCGCTCTAATGGCCGCTGTCTTTAAGCACTTGAAACTAGTCTCTCTAGTAATTGAGCTTAGTCTTTGAGAGCTGGCCCTACTACACCTTAATGCGCTGATTCATCTTGCTTGTCCCATACTAATAACAATTAGCGAATGTAAGCTCGTTCCTTGGCGGCGGCTAGGGTCCAAAGACTGGCTGCTTAGCTTGCTAGCGATGCTGCACGTCTGGCCGGCGTAGGGGCTCGTCGTCGTCGTCGTCGTCGTCTTGATTGTCAGAGTCGTCTATCTCGTCGACTGACAATGGCCCTTAGTCGCCAGCTGTAGCCGCTGCCCTCGCCGCGAATTAAGCCTCTTGCTAATCGCCTAGCTCCTCTGCGTCTAGACAACGGCCTTCGCCTACGTCCCCACGAGCTTCTTATAACAGCCAAAAGTAAGCATCAGCTAGATCTAGTGTCTTAAGACCCCTGTCGCTCCGGATTATTTGAGGCACTATTAAGAACTCCCGCACACATCGAGAGTATTATGCAAGGACGCTTAGCTTTGTGCGTCCGACAATGCCAACGTAGATCTACATGATATTACGAGACTACACGTTAATAGTAGCGTAAATGCTAATTCCAAACATCTCTATCTTGTAATAGACGTTAATTGACTAGCCCTAGTTCGGTCTAGGAGCTCGAAGGACACCGCGCTTCACCCTTAAAGGACGACTACGCTCTTGAAAGCCCCGGGGGTTAACGCTCCATGCGGCTTAGAAAAGGCGATCACTATTACGATTAAGCAGTAAGTACACTGTGATTAGACTATGAGTGTCCTTACTATCCGACTGTCCTATACGCACGTCGAAAGTGCACGTATAGGTTCTCCCTGCCATAATGCAGAGCATTACCTTTGTCATACTTACTACGTAATAGCAGTATAAGTCGCTACTCTTCCCTTTCCCCTTCCTCTTAATTAAGCTTCTTCTTGCAGCTAAGGGCAATACGTCGCCGCTGCAACGTTCTGCGGCTTATGTCGTATCCATTCGCAGACAATACATCTAGTATCTCCTTGTCAGTAGACTGCTAGCACTAGTGTTAGTGCTCTATAAGGCAGTTAACCTTTGCTGCGACTTCGCCTCTAATACAAGGTGCATATTTGCGGAAGCCCTAATCATCGAGCCGCCTTGCGAGGCAACTGCGACTGATAATCGTCTGTTCTTCCCGCATGATAGTCTCCTAGATATCGACATAGCGGACGCTAACAGCTATAGCTTGCTGCACATACTCGTGCTAGTGCGGCTAGTCGATTACCTGAGGTGGCATGGCGAAAACAACAACGATATTAGTGCTGATAGATTATTGTTGATAGGTAAATAGGCCTATATATGAGTTAGAAGGTCGATTCTTGATGTGGCCGAGAACACCCCTCATGTGGAATTGGCACATTTAGACCGCCGTCGTCGTTCCAAGTGGTCTATGCGCCAAGGTCGATCTTGCCAAACATCCCTCGAACAATATTTCAGCACATCATCACGCAGTCAAGAGCATCGTAAAGCAGTCAAGGGTTTCAAGGAGCATTCGAACGTGCAAACAAGCGTATCAAGCAGTCACTTTATTACTTGACGCCATCAAGTGTCAGCCGGAAACGCTAATGCCTCCATGGTTCCGAGTCCTTATTGCTAACGTACAATGCCCATCTATTCTAAAATGCGACGCGTGCTGGTACGCTGACAATCATCGCCGTCAACCTGGAATTTGAAACCTGCCATCGATATTCAATCTAGTAAATTGGCACTGGAAACGCATCAAAGTCGCGTTGAGCCGGGTAGGCTTGATGCCGTTCTCGACCCAGTCGATCATAGTCGCCATGTTGTCCTGTGGATATGGGCCGGGCTGGAGAGTGTTGGATCCGCAATGAGCAGCACCAGGAATGAGGTAGAATTGGTACCAGTCCTCGAGAGCTGCGATGGACTCATTGACGGAGAGGTCACCGTACATAATGCTGCGTACAGACTGCCAGTAGTGAACCGACGATGGCGAAGGGACGGACGGATCAGATTCACCATGGTAATGGATCAGCTTGCCGCCATGCTCCTTGAAAGGCGTCAAGTCAGGGAGCGTGGTCTGCAGTGAATCGAGGTAGCGAACATAGCCGGTCCACATCCAGTCCACGAGGGTGTCGTAGGTGACGTCTTCGAGGTTCTCCAGGTTGTCAATATTCAAAAGCTGCACAAATTTGGTCACATACTCGCCACCAGTGGACGGGATATTGAGACTCCAGCCAGTGCTGTTGTCCCAAACCGGCTCAGCATCTGAAAGGTCCGCAGCAATCTGCCAGGACAAGGACGCGCGCTCGCCCTTGCTGTTGAACAGGCCGTCATAGACTTTCTGAGCAACTTCGACATCCTTGGCAGTCACAGTGCCGTTCTGCGCGGGCTGGTAAGAAATCTGGCTGCCTGGACCCTGGCGTTTTTGGAGGCCATCACGCTTGCTGAGACTGAATCCGAGAGATGTGCTGGTTTGCCCGGTACAGTAGTAGGATTCGCCAATTATAGAGGTCAAGTTGAAGTTCAGCTTGCAAAGGTCGGAACGAGATACCACGCCGTCGGTACGGCCATCAAGAGGGTCGCATGCCGTGATGGTAGCGTTAACGATCTTCTCCAAAGCACAAGGCGGCGGGTAGTACTCCATGGTGTGCTCGATGGTGGCCGGAAAAACGTGATTGACCTGCTGCTGTGCAAAGCGGAATGCAGGAGCACCAATGATGGCGCCGTCATACTTCTCGCCCCAACGCTAAATCTGCGACATGCCCTCCCGTCCTCCGTCCGAGCAACCTTCGTAGTAGGCATATATCTTGCTCGTCAAGTTGCCGTAAAAAGCCCGAGTCAACGGCTTGCCGATCTTCGTCATCTCTCCAAGCGCAACATAACCAAATGCATACGTCGCATCCCAGTTGATCGACCCATTGCCATAGAGAGCAATGTCATCGTAAGCGTTGTTGAAAGCATCGTAGCCCGCAGACGTAGCGCCAGAGGCGGCGCCTTACTGCAATCCGCCAGTTGCATCGCTGGAAAGAGAAAATCCGCCCCCTCCTGCCACGTACCAACGGCGCTTATACTCTGACGGGTCGCGGAAAAGCGAACTTGATTTCGATAGAGTCGCCCTTGCCGGTATGCCTGTAGGAGACGGCGACGTTGCAGTAGTCATGGGTCTCAGCCCTGGATTTGCTGCTGCCTGCACCGGCCTGTCTCTTTCTCATACCAAGGACGCTGGTGGATGCATTGTAGACCGTGCTGGCTGCGACAGACGATGGAATGAGATTGAGGCCAAGCACGGTGCCATTTGCGGGAAGAGCTGCCTGGACAATGGATCCCGTGCAGAGGTCGCTCAAAGATGCAGCGCTCGTTATAGCAGCCAGAGCAGCGGTAGCTGCCCGGAAAGACTGGCGCATGGTGTTGCAGAGTTCAGTAAGAATTGAATGAGTGAGCGACTATGGTCGACTATCGTAGATGAAATGCAACCTCTTGGTACTTATCATGCCGACCCATGGTAGTCATATGTCATGATTCGATCCTTAAGAGTCAAACACTTGCACGATTGTGAGAACAAGTTCTAAGCCTCTGATGGCGTCGCGAGAACGTCGTTGTGGTACACGCGTTGATCTACTGTACATTTCCGTGGGGCTAGATTGAGGTACATGGCACAAAGTGGTAGTGATGCGTTCACCTCCGGAGATACTCGTTGGTCTGAGCATCCACAGGCGGAACATCGGTGACTTCGAGTAAAGTGACGTCCTATGGTCGGTCGCTTGGTAACCCGTGTTCGTGGAAGAGATCTCATGCCTGAAATGTTCGTCAATCGTGGCTTGTAATTTGAGACATTGCAGACGCTCTTGCAAAACAACACTGTCTCTCACAAACTCCCTGCGATTTCGCGGAATGCCTCTATGCCTAGAGCAATGCGTCCAGTCTCTCAGTACATGGAATCGATGACTTCTCCGCTTCGCCGTACCACGAGAGTGCTCACGATGCACAAAACGGCTAGGGTACTCAAAGTGGTACGAGGTGCAAATCTAACACCCTGGTAGGACATGGAGCATCTCCGCAAAGGTCCACGCTCGGCCGAGGACTCAGGTTGCGATCCATCCGGCAACAGCCTTTGCGGGCAATGGGAAAACTCAAGGTGATTTCGCTTGTACCCCCTTGAAATATACTAGGTGTTGAGCGGCGAAATCACCACTATCACTGCCGAGTGCGAGAGCCTCTAAATTCACACGTGCATGGACAAAGAAATTTGACTTGGCTCCATGTTGAGAACTTGGGACTGTCGATGTGCTTTATTTGGACAAGACGACTTGATGGCTTACCAGATTTGGCAAATGCTTCTTCGCCTGCCCCAATAGTTCGCGGCTCAAGCCTGACCAGGATGAACGAGCGAAACCTGACTCGCGACTCGGGCACCATGGCGGTCGCTCAGGGCATGTCAAGCTATCATCGTCTGCTCTTGGTGGAGTCGCAACCGCTGTCGCACTCCGCATAGATTCGCTGTTGCCATTGAAAGCCGAGACAGAGAACTCATACGCCGAGACCTTGGGGAGCAGCATTGCAACATCGCTGCATACGGAATCAGTGGTTGTTGCAATGACCTCAAGAGCAGCATCGTGTTTGCCGAGTGCTGCAGCCCATATCTTGTAACCGGCAGCAGCAGCTGAACCACCCCAGGTAATGCTGCGTGAGCGCGAAGATCAGTACTGGCGGCTTGAGTACGCGGTTCGCTGATGGTACTTACTGTGCACTAGCAGCATCATTTGCATGGACCGTGACATTGATGGGGATGTCTGGCTCGTATGAGCCGGGCTTGACATTCTGAGCGATGGTAGGAAAACCCTGCCCGTTCCTGTTCCACGTCAAGAGGCCCACCAGATAGTTGGCTCCAGGCCTGAGATTGGTCAAGACTGCTGGAGACTCCTTAAACGCGGCACCACCCAGAAATTCACAAGCTTCGGGATCTTGGTTCCAGAACAGGACATTGTATTCTACGATGGAGTCTGTATACGGACCAGTAGGTCGGTCCCAACTGACCCGGAACCCATCAGGCAAAGGCTGCACATCAATGTTATTCGGTGGCGGAGCGAGTTGTGGTGTGGCGACGGCGCTCTTTACAAAGGTCCAATCGCCCTTTCGATCACCGGCGGTCGCTCTGACAGCAAGTGAATAGGACGCTCCATCAAAAGGCCATGTTGAATCCCAACGATTAGAAGCGGTGCTGATCTCGGACCAGTCACCATCATTAATCGCAAGACGAACATCGTAGGCATAGGCGCCGTACACTATAGTGGTCAGCGGTGCATCTTCTCAATTTGCCGCACATATACGAACCAGCATTCCACGTGGCCGTAATGCCTCCAGGGGAACTGCGCACCAGGAAGTCTGATGGTACGTCCAATTTTCTGGTCAGACTGCTGTCGTTCTCGTCCGGCACCGCAAGGGGTGCTCGGCCTAGCTCGAATGATTGCTTCAAAGTCCTCGAAAAAGCATGAGCGATTTGGAACTCACCCCATGCGTTGGGATGAAGACCGTCATAGCCTTACCCGAGCAATTGTCAGCCATAAGATCAGCCGTCAGTCTCTCATGTCTGAATCTTACCAGCAGGACATCCCGAAGGCCTACATGCGTAACTGCCCTCCAAGTCTACTAGGTGTATTGGCGACTTCTCCGTGCTCAACAGTGACAGCAACGACGGCAATAAGCTATTGTACTTGAGCGTCTTCTTTATCAGGTCTTCGCGTCCATTCATGTAGCTACGCTGTGGCACGTTGGCGATTGCGAACTGCAAGCCAGGACGCGCAGCTCGTGCTTCTGCAATGAATGTCGCGACGCTATCAAGCGTGCCCAAGACGTCGCTGTAGTGCCAACCCATGTCATTGAATCCGAGCATGAAGAGTATAAGATCTGCTGGATGATTCTGCAGCACGGCTTTGATCAATCCTTTGTCCACGGCGACGGCGCGACCCCAGACAGAGAAGTGATTGCAGTTCGACAGAAAGGCAGGATCTACGCCTTTAGCATATCCCCCGGCGTTATCGACTGGCTCCACAACTACTGTGGAGTTGTACAAAGGAGGTGGTGTTGGCGGCATTGGTGGTTTAGGAGAAGTTGTACCAGTGAAGGGTCCAACAAACTTCACCGCAATCTTATTGTCTTGAAACCAGCTCCAGATGCGATACCTCCAAGTCCAATCGCCTTCTGCGCCCTGGGTCATGGAATCTCCAACGATCATTACACGTAATGGATACGGAGCGTCGGCAGACGTCCTATTCTGATTCTGAACACCGGTATCGGCAGCCATCACCGATGCCAGATTTGTTGGATTGGAAGACGCCCCATGAATCTGGACGGGAGGCATTGCAGTCGCGAGTCTGTCGACGGCCGCATATATTGATGGCTCTAAATCGTGCGTCGGCACCCACACGGAGGAGCGGCTGAGCTCATAATCAGCCACTTGCAATAGCGCCTGTTCAAGTCCGAATGCCGATTCAAAGTCTGTACTGGCAGCTGCGAGCTGTAGGATGCCAAGGAAGGCGAGCCAGAGTGAGCCAGACATGGTGAAGAGTGACGAGGAGCCCAAATTTTGAAGATGCTATTCGTGGTGCACGATCGTAGCCCCGTCGTCGCATTTGGCGAGATGGTCAGCGCATCGCGAAAGTGGATTGCGTGCCTTCAAGGTAGGTCAAGGAGGTTGGCTGACGTCGACGAGGCTAGCTTGTGTATACGCCTGCAGGCAAACTGCCCAAGACGGCAGCGGTATACAATTTGGTCACCACGGATCGCGAGGGCGGACCATCGAAAGGTATGGACTACCAGATCTGTTCAGTGAGGGTCATTGGCTTGACCGCCGGATGTGATGCTTGATTATGTCGGCAGTCTCCGAAGCTTGGACTGCGTCGTTTAGTCATCCGATGCAGCCAACCCGTCTCGCAGGAGCCAACAAAGTAGTATGAACACCCCATACGCCACACGCTGTCGAGGCTCTCAAGATAGCTGCACAGCATGACGATGTGGTGCTCTGCCCAGTTGAAGATCATCTGTTCGACCACGGTTTCGAGCACCGCATCCTTTGTCTGCGCCTGTCCCTACTGTGCCTGACTTACCACTGGGCGGCAGACATGTGCTCATGGGGCTCAGGTGCTCACTGCAGCTAGTCCTTGTCAAGATACAGCATCGTCGGTAAAACTCACACCCACCGTCTTGCCAGCATTCACATCGCTCCCGGCACCACAATCGTGGGTCTTGACTCTGATGATAAGTCTGGTGCGAGCAAGCATCTTGCTGCATGTGGACCTTTGTGGCACCGTCGACCTCGGTCCGTCCGGCCCAGGGAGTCATTGTAGAGCAAGCGTTGGATTGTTGGCAATACCAAGCAATCGAGCTCTGCAGTCACGAGAGCTGAGGTTGAACATGATGGGTCAAGCGATGGCTCTGCGATCCAAGCTGCACAGTGAGGCATCATTCCAATAAATCAAAGCCATCCAATCTGTCTAGATCCGGTAAATCCAGGCCGTCTTGTACTCGTGGTGCACGAGCACGAATATGCTTCAACAAAGCTAGTGGCCGATCAAGGAACAGGACTGCAAGCAAGCAAGCTACAGCGAAGCTGGGTGACTCGGCAAACGTCTGCACGTGTTTGATGCAATATGCAGGCTCAACATATCCATGATGCGAGATGAATCGCCTACAACGCCCCGCCGGCATGCGTCAAATATTGTTTACATCTTGTCCAGTGTTCAACAACTTTGATAAACATGATTGTCATGTCATGGCAAGCTACATAGCTGGTTTCAAATTCTGAAGAACTCTGAATATCCCTTTTCTGTCATCATTTCAAATTTCTTTGTCCATTCTCCAGGCCTTTAAGAGTCGAGCCTTTCAAATTGCTAACTTCTACGTATGCCTGCATTGGCAGGAGTTGAGACTCGGTTGGAGTTGAGCGATTACCAACCGTCACCACCGCCGAACTGTTCGCGGAGCTGGCCGTGTGGCTGCTGTTGCTGCGGGTCGTACTGATCATACTGGCCTAGCATGAATGTCAGTGTGCCGAAGCGTCGTTGGGCCAAAATAATCGACATACCGTAGTGCTGGTCGTACATCTGCTCAGCGCGCTGCTTGGCCTCGTGCTTGGCACGCTCGCGGTCAATGTAATCTGCCCCCTTGGTCTCGCATAGTTTGTCGACCTCACCACCGGCAAAGCCAGCGATGAGCTCCTTGGCGAATGCATGGTTGACCTGCTTGCCTATGTAAAAGTCAGCGCCTAAATGGCATACTATGTGACAGGTGGTTACGCACCCTCCTTGCGTTGCTGGTCTTCGAAGAGCTTCATGGCACCAAACGCAGCACCACCAGCAACAAGCTCATGGCTGAACTTGCCCTCGTTGTCGGGCTGGTCCTGGTTGTAGACCTGGTCGTAGTTCTGACGGTTGTCGTCCCAGCCGAACATCTTAGCTTAATGTGTGACTGTTATGGTGGACCGGATTCGATGAAGAGATTTTGATGGAACGTTACCGAGTGTAGAGAGTGGTTGTGAGGGTGTAGAGCAGCGTTGAACCAAGAAGCAGTACTTATACCTTCCAATGCTGCCCCTCGATGCCCCTTGTGCGTTGGTGGGGCAGTGTGCAAACGCAGGCACGAGGACCCTGTGTATTGCGTCAATTGGTCAAAGCTCCTTTGCCAACAGGTGGTGAATGTGAAACGAGGTCGAGACGGTTCTCGCCGGCCATTGGCTTTCATGTTGCCCAAGTAGCCGCCAGCAAACCTGGCATTGGAGCCATTCCAGTCAGCGACTCTTTCGCTCAGCTGACGTTGAGCTCCATCGCCGCTGGAAGACCTGCTGTTGACGCGTTGTGTGGTTCATGATCGAGGCTCACGTTTCAGGACCGAAAACGTACCTCGCGTCATCGCCAAGCGCAGGAACAAGCTCAGACAAGATCGGTCTGGGCACACAACAAGCATCAGCGACGTCCAGGCTCCAGTGGCAGTGCTCGTAATCTTGACACTTCGGGCGCTACGAACACGCCGACCCAAACAATAGCTTGATTGCGAAAGTGTATGAGGCGGTGCATTCGATACATGCAGTCAGCAACACAATTGCGCGCGCGAGACACTCCAGTAAGGAAGCAGAAGCGATAATCTCGAGCTCCAATCTGCATGATGGGACGACTGCCACAGTCCTCTGATTTCCCTCGCAACGTCAAGCTGAGCATCACGCCACGTAAGTGACCATGTTACAACAGATACTACTCAGCTGTCACGATCATGCCGTCTGAGCAGGCATTGCGACTGCGCCACAATTGATGAGGCGTCACGCTCGTGAAGTATGGGTCAGGGAAGGGCTTTGACCATGACAGTGGCAGAATTGACGAGTCTGCACCATTGGAAATTCATATGTGCTCATTCGACGATCACGTGTTTTGTCAGAACATTTTGCGAGCCCATTCACGCATTGACGTGGAAGACAGGCGGTGGTTCTAACTTACTGACAGATCTTTGGCATAGCACCTAACAGCGACCCACCGACCAATGTCCTTCTCTTGCTGCACGGTCTTGGTGACAAACGTGAGCACTGCCGTACCTCCAGTCTAAAAGCCAGAACGGAGCTGACGGATCTTCCAAGATGACTCTTTCCAAAAGCTCGGCTCCCAGCTGAATCTCCCAGAAACCGCGTGCATCTCCGTCCAAGGACCCGCTAATCTGCTCGACCTTGATGGCTTTCACTGGGGCGACGACATCATCTTTGATTCCAGAAACGGAGGACTAGACGCCGACGCAGGGCTCAAGCTGAGCACTGCGTTGCTCAAGGGGCTGATCGAGGATGATCTGATTGAGACTTGTGGTTACCAGGCAAGGGAGATCATGATATTTGGATTGGGGCAAGGTGGCATGCTTGCGCTCAATACTGCTGGTACATGCCCAATCTCCTTGAACAGGGATTGCTATTACTGACTTCAGAGCAGTCGCTATTCACAATCTGCCCAAGTCAGCCACGCAGACTGAACTGGCTGGCGTGATTGGCGTTGGTGCTGGACTGCCAGCTGAGGCTCCTGCAGCTTTGGTCAATAAGTCCAAGACTCCTGTGCTTGTTTGTGCCGGGTCTAGCGAGTCAACTGTGACCAGCACTTCGGAAGACAAGTTGAAGAGACTGTTCGAGCATGTCCAGGTCAAGCGGTATAGGAGACCGGGTGATACTATGCCGAGAGATAGGGACGAGATGTTGCCAATCATGCAATTCTTCTCGAGGAGACTGAAGAGTACGAAAGGTGTGCCTGAGGGAGTCATTGAGATCTCGTAATGTTGGGAGGCGAGAGTTCGTCATACACATCTCCTCATCGACGCAATCCAGTATCAGGAGACTCTCGAAAAGTAAGGTCGGCGTTTGCGACCTGCACAGGCCAAGTCCAAGGGTTCGAGGCGCTGTTTGCAATGACCAGCATGAATAGTTATCATGACACATATTTCATGGGGTTACGAGAGTGGTCGCTCGTAGCTACCCGACGACCGGCTGGCTGGGCTCACAGACCAAAGACAGTCGGAGATTTGCTGCAGGGTCCTTGCTTGTTGGACTCCACTTAGGTTGACATCTCAAATCGTGAATCGGCGCGTTGTTGTGCGACGAGAGGTGAAGTTCTGAGAAAACATCTTTGGCTCTCACATCACTTCCGACCCTACTTCACGCTTTGTCTTTTGAGCCATTTCTCGGGGCTGCCGTGATGGCTCATCTGAAATACAAAGATGTGTTGCATGCACGATCCTGCTCCGCACGTGCTTGCGCATGCGGCCCGAGCCCGTAGCGCCGTTGCCAGGAGAAGTGACGATCGGTAAACACTGTGGAGCTATCTAGGTACATATTCATCAATGGGCTAGCGGGCCTCGATGGAGAGGCCAGTAGTCGTATCTGCGCCAGACGCAGCTGCATATACCTCCTCGTCCTTTCAGGATCTGACTGCCCCTGAACTAATATCTATCCTTATGCTCTTTGCAGCGACTGCTCGAGCGCGGTGCGAAAGTTGTTGTTTGTTTGCTGATACGCGGCTGAACAAGAGCTAGCAGAAGCTGAGCATAGGAGAGCTGAGGTCGCAGACGGCAGCATGGCGGATGACTATCAGGTGCTGGAGCAGCTTGGGAGTGAGTAGGACAAGAAAGATTGAAGGCGGAGTAACGGCACTGACGAGCATTCAGGCGGATCCTTCGGCGTCGTCTACAAAGCGCTAGAGAAGGCTACGGGCGAGTATGTCGCCATCAAGCATATTGACCTCGAAGGTAGCGACGACGATATCCGCGAGATCCAGCAGGAGATCAGTCTGCTGGCCACTTGCTCGAGCGAACATGTCACTCGATACCGTGCCTCCTTCGTCCGCGGCACGAAACTCTGGATCGTTATGGAGTACTTAGGAGGCGGCAGCTGTCTCGATCTACTCAAGCCCGGACCGATTGCTGAACAGTACATTGCTATCATCATGCGGGAGTTGCTTGAGGGATTGGACTACCTGCATAGCACGGGCAAGATTCACAGAGACATCAAGGCCGCCAATATCCTGCTCTCGGAGATTGGAAGCGTCAAGATTGCGGACTTCGGTGTCGCGGCACAGTTGACGAATATCAAGAGTCAGCGGCTGACGTTTGTGGGCACACCATTTTGGATGGCACCAGAGGTCATACAGGAGTACGGCTATGATTTCCACGCCGATATCTGGTCGCTGGGCATCACAGCAATGGAAATGGCACTAGGAGAGCCGCCAAGGAGCGATGTGCATCCGATGAAAGTTCTCTTCTTGATACCGAAAGAAAGGGCGCCCAGGTTGGAGGGCAGCAAGTGGTCCAAGGAGTTCAAAGAGTTTGTGGCATTGTGCCTGAACAAGGATGCGGAGAAGAGACCTTCTGCACGAGCGCTTTTGAAGCATGCATTCATCAGGCGTGCAGGAAATACCGTGTTGCTGCAAGAGCTCGTGCAGAAGACAAGGAGGTATGGGGTTAGCGGTCTGGCACGCGAGAAGGACACGAAGTACTACGAGGAGACTCTCAAGCCAATGAGTCGCAACGAAGAGGATGATGAGTGGGTCTTCGAGACTGTCCGGCCGTCGTCGAGCCATCGTGTCATGCCTGCAATCCCCAGGCAAACGGTAAAGAGGCGGAAGCTCGAAAGGATACCTTCTGGGGATGGAACAGACGTAGCTCAGGCAGCGGCGGCCATGGAAGACATGAGACTCGATGCTTCACCATTGGGCGAGATCACAAATTCAGCCAACGGCACGCCAGCCAAGGACCTGTCCACAATACGCACGCCGAAGCCGCGACTGAGTAGCGTGAGGAGAGTTTCTGCCATCACGGCGCGCAAAGTGTCTGTCACATCGCCTACAGCGCGACGGGTGAGCAGACACGTGTCTGGCACCACTCCGACCGCACGCCGAGTGAGTGCGCAAGCGATACCGCCAGTGCCGAAACAGCCTCTTGGTGTTGACATGTCATTCGGAAACAGCAAGTCCACCGTCCGGCAATTCAAGCGCGTGTCCTCTGGTGGTGATCGGCCAGAGACTCGACAACAGCAATCGGGCCCGCCACAGGATACCGCCTTCGACAGCGATGCTGAGAACAAGCCCCCACAACCTCCGCAGCGACCGGCACCTCCTGCAGTGACTACGAAAGAATCTATACTAGGCCGCCGTTGCTTCGCCAAATGCGTCGACCCGTCGTTTCAAGAAAGCTACGCGGCGACAGGTGATCGCGCGAAACGTGATGCCTTGGGCAAAGTCGCTACAGCGTGGTCCGAGCTTGACGAGCTGGACCCAGAAGGCGAACTCATCCTGCTGAAAGCCATCATGGATCGCATCCAATCTGACCCGAAACTCGCCTCCGCCCTGCTTCCGCAACGAGTGGCCAACGCACAGCTCGCATCTCTTAGAGTGAGTCCAAGCAAGAAGAGCAGCGTCCTCGTTAGCGAAACATCTCTCGACTCAACCTCGATGAGAGAACTCACACCACAGTCTTCGCCGTCGAAGTTGAAACGGCATTCTGAGATGCCTTCGTCGCCTTCGAAACAGAGTGGTGCGAGCCCGGGAAAGCTGGTCATGAATCCGCAAAACCCGCATTTGAGAAAGATGAGGTCGAAGCAGGCTTTGGCGGAGAGGGAGAAGGAGGCGATGGAGGAGAAGATGCCGGGGAAGGTGGAGGCGGGGTTGGAGCATGTGGGGATGTTGGCGGATGTGTTGTATGGAAGGTGGAGTGAGGGCTTGAAGGGACGGTGGCCGATGGCTTGAGAGAGAAAGGGGGAAGGGCAAGCGCGGGCGTTGTAAGTTTCTGTTCGAAATTTGTTAGAATGCTAGGGGTGGTGCCGGGTAAGTTCTTCGATCCTTGTATAGAGCTTGCTTACTTCTTCACCGCTTGCATGAGGCGCTTGCCTAGCAGGCATAGGCATCGGCTGCAGCTTGGGCGCGGTGAGACTTTGTTTCATGTCCGTCAGTTGTGCACCTGAGACAGCTGCTTTTGGCGCATTTATTGTGAGGTTAGATCAGATACTAGATAGAGGTGTGTATACCAGACCGCTAAAAGGCATTATATTCGTAATCATGGCCGAGCTGGTCGGTCGTTGACGACTGCAGAGTTGGCCCCGTGCGATGCTTACCTTTTTAAAGCAAGAGTGAATGAACATGGCGATATTGGGATAAGTTGCCGGCTTTCCCTTGTTACTTGGAATGACATCTGAGAGTTGACATCTGAGAGTTGACAGTCGAAGTGCCTCACCGAGACAACAGTGGTAGTACATCTGGTTGACAATATCATTGATAGCGTCGATGCTTGATTCTTGATGTGACTTTTGAGCATTCAACGGGCGACTTGAAGACTATCTGATCGTGAAAGGTCATTGACAATCAAGGTCTTTGCTACCTAGTTGTGGTCGTGAAATCTGGTTTGGACGATCATTAACATGAGAGATAATTCTAGGTGTTGACACCAAGGTGACGCAATGAAATGGTTCCTACTCGTTGACGTTTGATGCGAGATGACATAGGAGAGAGACACGAGGTTCAACTTGCCGGATATCTGATACGGAAACCCACGATTGTGGTTCTTAAGTATGCCTGTTGGCATTTCTGTTGACGTGGCCGACTGCTATCAAATGAAGAAATGAAGGCCTCATGATCTCTTACCCAAACGCCACGCTAATAATGCTCATCAATCACATATCTCTCGTGCATCACCATACCTCACACCCACCGTCTCTCGTAGCCTCAAGACTCCCACTTATTCGCTTGCATACCATCTGGAGGCACTGTCTCAACTCTACCCTTGCTGACTTCGTCCCAATTCGTACTTAGCGCTGTGCCGTTGCTCTCCGTGTAGCTCTTCATCATCGCTTTCTGTACGTCCGGCGAGGCGCCCTTGAACAACTTCTTGAAAAAGCTATTAGCCTCATCACCTCCGACGGCATCGTCATCGTCGTCCTTTCCTCCCAAAGCGTCCCAATCCTTCGGTCCAGACTTCGACGACGTAGGATAGGCCGGAGCCTTGGTAGTAATTGCTTCAGCAAAGACAGCTCTCTTGACATGATCGACATCAGTGGTTACCGCCTCGGCACCTACAACGTCATGGGGGTCCTCCAGCACCTTCCACTTGATGCCAGGCGTCTTCTTCGCGAGCGTTATCTCAACTTTGTACGGACTGATAGTAACGGTACTGTGCGACGGGTCAACAGCTTCTGACAATGGGTCAAAGTTGAGGCTGTATTCCGAACCAGTGTCCAGTGGGAAGGAGATGTTCAGGGAGCGCTCCAGGACCTCGATCTGCGCCTTATCTTTTGGTACACCCTTAGCCATCAGCGTGAAGTAGACCGTGTCGTTGTTCTGATACCACTCATGCCTGATCTTGTCCGCTGGCGTCTGCTGAGGCGCCGCTGTGGCAGGAGCCACAGATGCTGCCGGTTTGGTTGTTGCCGTGCCGTGGCCGCTCTTGTCTTTCTCCTTGACCGCAACTCTCGCGGGCTCATCCGGAAATTCCTTGACCGTCACCTTCCTCTTCTCATCATCCGCCGGCAGACCTTTCAACGCCAATTTCACCTTCTGGAACCACACGTGCGTCGGATTGTGCTTCTCGTTCATCTTTCCGCAAATGCCTAGGATGTACTGGGAATCACCGTACCTTCCCAGACTGTACAATGTGCAGCCCCGCCTGAATTGTGCCTCGAAGATGGCCTCGCGTTTTGCCCGGTTCTTTGCCGCCAGCACGGCATTGTCGGCGTCGGTAAGAGCTTCATGGTGTTTGCCAGCGCGTTGGAAGGCTGTGCTGCGCTGGATCAGGTAATCGGGCGAGCTTGGAGACTGCGCGAGAGCCTTGGTGAACCAATCGATGGCTTCGTCGTACTTCTTGTCGGCAAGTGCGCCCTTGCCTTTGCTGAATTCCGTCGCCATAATCGTGCCTTCCTATTCGATGCTGGGAGCTGGCTTGGGTGGAAGATGCACGCGTGGAGCGACGCTGGCTTTGTACTTAGCCAGCAGTTTCATAGAAGTCAGATGTGCGTCCGTAACGCGTGGGAAGATTAGAAGCAAGGTGTGCAGCTATTAGAGAGAGCCGGGCTGCCTGGTGACATTTGTCTGTCACATGCGGGGCCAGCACTAGCGCAAACCTGAACGCCACCCGCGCGAGTCATGCATTCTGACAGGCCTGTCAACTATGCGAGACCCGATCAAAGGTTTGACAAAAGCACCGGACATTGATTGCGGCGTCAAGTGCTTGATTCCCGCATCATAGAGTCATTGCGGTGTCCAGTTGTCGATGGAGGCTAAAGACTTTCCGTGCGTCAATCAGAGCCCAGAGCATCACACGCTCAAGTATCAAAGTTCGATTCGCGTGCATAGGTAAGGCACGTGTAATATACATGTATGCGAGCACGAGGTGGGCAGCAGCACGTTTCGTCTGAGCGAGAATAAGGCTACTTGGAGACGAGCGCCAGAGTTGAGCAAGTATGGCCCGCATGACCATCCGCACCTTCCTGATCCAAGCCAAACGCCACCTTCAGCAAACCCTTCAGGAAAGAGGAAAGGCATCATTTGTCGTAGGCAACGAATCCGCGGATCTCGACAGCATAACATGTGCTCTGGTCTATGGCTACATTCAGTCGAGCACGTTGGAAAGACGGCGAGCAAACACTTTTGTGATCCCTATCGCAAACGTCCCGGCCAAGGACCTGCCATTGCGACCGGAATTAACTGCCTTGCTCAAACATACCGACGTCAAGCCCGAGGAGCTGATCACCCTTGATGATCTTGGTCAGCTGCCGATGCCGCTGAGCGAAACGGACTGGGTTCTCGTCGACCATAATATGATGCTTGGCGAGCTAGGCAAGCATTACTCTGGTGCCGTGAGGGGTTGCATCGACCACCACGACGATGAGAAAGCTGTACCTGTCAATGGAGAGCCACACATCATTGAGAAGGCTGGGAGCTGTAATAGCCATGTTGTAAATCACCTTAGGTCAACATGGGACGACTTGGCATCCTTCTCTACCTCCATCGGCGCATCGAACGGCTCCCGCGACTTTGGCTTCCTCGATGATACTGCTTATGCTTCCACGTGGGACGCGCAGGTAGCCAAGCTTTCTGTGGCGTCTATTCTGATCGACACATACAATATGCAAGATACGAGCAAAGTCACAGACGCCGACAGGAAAGCCGTGAGATACCTGGAGGCCAGGGTCAACGTCAGTCCAAAGCTTGGGAAGACGTATAAACGCGAGAAATTCTTCAATGAGATTAATGATGCCAAGTCTAATCTTGATGCCTTAGATCTTGATGGAATTTTGAGAAAGGATTACAAGCAGTGGACGGAGAATGGAATGAGCGTTGGTATTTCATCCGTCGTCAAACCTTTGGCATACCTCAAGACAAGATCCTCTGGCAATCTCGCAGGAGATATGGTAGCTTTCGCGGGAGAGAGAGATGTGGATCTGTTCATGGTCATGACGGCGTGTACTTCGGAGTCTTCTGGACATTTTGAAAGGGAGTGTCTACTGCTCGCCTTGCGTGACGGCAAAGCCGAGGAGGCGGTGAAAAGCTTTGCGAAGGAGTGTCAACAGGAGCTCGAGCTTGTCGAGAGCGGTCTAGATATGGGAGGGGACGACAAGGAGGTCAAGGCATTGTACGTCTGGGATCAAAAGAACGTCAAGGCCAGTCGCAAGCAAGTCGGGCCACTCATCAGAAACTGCATGCGATAGTGTGACCTTGCTGGTGACTAGAATCGTACGAACAATCATGACGAACGATTTGAAACACTGTCGCCACAGTTCTAGGGAACCAATCGCCTTCCCGGTACAACGACCTGGGTGACATTTTGAGCAAGACTCTTGCAGCGAGCCAACAATATGGCATGCAAACAGCCTGCTTGTGCCGCCCAGAATAATTCTCCAGCAGTTATTTTTATCCACAAGCTCGATGGACATCGCCAACCACCCTTGGCGATCCGCCGGGGCGTTGTTCTTATCGGCACATGCTGCCCCGGCCAGTGCAGAGCTCTCGATCCTCTCAAACAGGGAACGTTGGTGGCCGCGCTTCCTCCGCGAACGCTTCTCTCGAGGTCCGTCTAGAGCTGCTCGCTCAGTCTCGCGCCGCCTCCTCTTGTCCCTGTCCCGGACAGCTTCAGCAGAAGACTCAACCTGCCCATCGATCTCGGCGTTGTCGAGCTAGCGCTGCTGGGTGTCTGGATGCTCCAGAGGCGGTGCCGAGCATGGTGGTGATTGAGAATGGATCCATTCCGTGTAGGTATTTGCTTCTTGGTGCGGAAGGATCCCTAGAGGAGAGCAAGCTGCAGACATCTGTAGCAGCTACTTGTGCCTAGTGGCAGATCGACCTTCGACACAGCGGCAAGGTCATAGTGCCCACAGGTTGTGCTCTGCTAAATTGTTTAAGAGGCTGCCATTGAGTTTGAGCTGAATAAGCCTGACTGAGAGCATTGCTTGACTACGAGTGGCCAAGCGATCAGGATGGATTGGCAAAGAAGAGCTGATGGCAAGAACCGACATGCCTTTAGTTGACCTTCCCGGCTGTCGGCCGGCAGTCATGTCAGCGAGCGATTACCAGGCGGCTGGACTTGAGCTCTGGCCACAGATCAGACTTTCGTGCAGAGAAACTGACACTCTACAGGATGCGTGTGTTGCATTGAAACTCATTTGTCGTCGTGCTATGTTACATTGCTAGAACAGGCACCTGGCGATGAACCAGCTTGTACCAGAACAGCATACCTCCCTAGCATCTCACTACTGTGGCCCCCCTCATGCCATTTACCGGCGCCCGCCCTTCTAGCCCGCCATGGCGCCTAGAGCCGGGAAGGCAGACTCGTCAGAGAGCAAGAAGTCAGCGCCCTCGCTCTTTTCATTTCATTCACCTTCACTCCCATGTCGCTTCGCACCATTTTTCACCTCGCCTCCCTCCACCACCAGCGTCCGTGAATGGCGGCGGCACTGGGTTCTCTGGCGCATCCCGCGAGATCTCCTCTAGCTCAGCGTCACGGTCATAGAGGTCGTCCGTCGGCAGAGTCTTATAGTGGCGATGGCGTCCTCATCCGCTGTATGCATATCTTCTTCGGAAAGCACCAAGTCAGCTCTCCCACTCCCCGTTCACTCCGATGGCAGACTTAGCCGATTGACTAGTGCTGTGATCCTGGGGCTAGGGTTGGTAATTTCCATTCTTCTGCCCATTGGCCGTCCCTCGTCCCTTCTCAGCACTGAATTCGTTGTCAGAGGAGCCGTGCAGCCTGGTCACTGGCCTAGGACGCCTTGCTCTTGCCAGCCACGGCAGCAGCCCAAAACTTGGCACCCTTGAGCTTCTTCGGCTCCCGGTCTATAGACTTCGCATCCCGTGTTTCCATGTCTGGGATTGACTCAGCTCTCCGCTTCTCCTCCTCAGCCTCGCGATCGTACTCGTTCTGCAGCAGGTACAATTCCATCATTGCCTGCGCCCCCTCGACCGAACAGTGGACGCCGGATCTCTGAAGTTCATGGTTCCAAGAACTTCCTCGGCGAGCAATGTTAGCCCTGGCGTGCCATAATGCTGGTATTCGCTGTACAGCCTCTGCGTGTCAACGACATTGGAGGTCCCGTAGGCATCCATCTCGTAGTAAAACACCGTGCGGTCATGCTGCTCACCATGCAACACAATCGCCCTGCCCATCATGAGCTTCTCCGCCCTCTGCTCGACAGTACGGGCATGCTTGCCGCTGTTCTCGAAGCGCAAGTCCTTCGATTGCACGACGCCGAAGCGGGTGGGCTACCAGCACTTTTGGACGCCGTTCTGATTGGATTAGATTGCGAAGACGTCGAGGACGACCTGCTTCTTGGTGTTGACCATGGAGAAGCGGCCGATGCGGTGTTGCTCCTTCATCCAGGAGCCGTCGGCGAGTTGGACTTTGTATTTCTGGAACTCGACGTCCACGCCGGCCGGCTCACCGGGGAGCAGGAGGGACCATGCCGGCGTGGTCTGGGTGGCGTGGCATTTGGGTTGCCTGACAGAGGCAGATGTTGGAGCTGCCGAGCGGGTAGTGGTTGCCATGCTGACCTTAAGGAGATCAGTCCAAGTGATAAAGGTGTTATGGGAATGTGGTGATAGTGCTGTAATATCAAGGTCGATAAAGAGACGTCAACAATGCGTCGCGATCGATCCTTGATAAATCGGAGCGTTGTAAAGGTTGAAGTTGTGTCTTACATCCGGAGTTTCTCGTTAACGAATTGTGCTTACCAAAGCTAAATGAAATGTGTTTCTTGCCACTCGCTGTGCAGAGGCCCGCCCATCCTCCAAATGCCATGCGCACCAATCACAGGTCACACAACGGCTGATGTGAAAGATGAACCCATTGTGCACGGTCTACATATTGGTCCTATCGCTCTCCACCTGGCCGCTAGCGCGAGTGTCCTTTGTGCGGCCGCCCTCGTGCACGTCAATCTGATTGCACCCAGGCTTGCCGTGACCGCTCGTGAGACAGGTCCATATTATCCTAAGGTTGCCAATCGAAGCCTGGAATCGTGTTGATCGACATGAATCTGCGCGGCCGCCAGCTCGAGAATCATATCGAGAATAGGTCTCTCCACAACCTGATATAGTGGCTGGCCGGCCAAGTGGACTATCCTCCGGGTCGAAAGTTTGTGAAGGGCAGGACACCAGCTCTGCACGAGGATATTTCTTGCTCTGCGAGGAAGTCGTACCGCGGGCCAGGAGGTTTCCACATTGTCACTGCAGCATCAGGGATGCAGTGACATAGTACAGGTTAGAGATTCCAGGAAGAGCATGATCGGTAGGTCAGTCGCGAATGTGCTGCTTCAAATAGCCCAGCATGCAGATTGCTCCTGATTCATTCAACAGACTGCCCATTCGATTGACGACAAAGCTTCCTTGGAGCGCAACGGCCTGCCAAGGTGGTTTCGATAACCCCAGAATGCACAAGACGTTGCCGATGTGCGCGAAACATACATCTGGGTCTAAGATCGTAGCTCGCATTGGCATTGGGAGAGAGTTGATTCAGGACGAAATCTGCAAATCTCACGTATAGACTGTCTTGTTGGCATTGGTGAACGGCAACCAGATTGGCAATAGATCTTAGCAAACACTATGTACCAAAGCTTTTGTGAGCGCTGGCGCGCCCTTGATGATGGCCACGGCAGGGAGGGAAATGCCCGGGGAAGAGGTAAGATGGTGCTGTGGTCCGGCTGTTTCTCAGCACGAGGCTTGATCTATGCTGAACCATGATCATACTTGCACCTAGCCGATGGAGACGTTTCATCTCTAGTCTCTACTCGATAGGAAGAATGGCCACCTCAGGTTGGAACTTGGAAGTTGAGTGCCAATTCTGCCGACAATGAGCCGAAGGCCAAGACTATCACGAGCTTAATGTTTGGGTATGTATGCTCTCGCGATTCATTTGCGTCCGCCGTTCAAGCGTCATGGTTCTCCGATAGTTGATCCCGTTGTTTATTCCGCAGCATGGACGATCTTCTCAGCGAGGACTGGCAGGCTTCGTCCAAACCAGCCTCGACGGCACCTTCAAATCCTACGTCATCCTACAACAGCTTCCGAATCTCTTCTCAGCCTTCATCGTCTGGGAGATCCACACCAGCGAATCTCAGTAGACCCGCCAGTACCGTCAATGGATCAGCCAAGCCAGCAAATGATTCATTCAGCAATCTGTTCGCGTCCAAGGCGCAACAAAAGCCCGGCGCCAATCTTTCGATTCAGGAACGGCAGAAGCAGTTGATTGAGGAGAGACGGAGGCAGCAGCAGGAGCAGTCAGCCTTGTGGGACAATCTGGGAAGCGGAAGGACAACGCCAGAGGTGCGAGGGCGATCGCCTGTGCAGCCACAAGCACCGGCGCAAAACGATGATGATGATGTCTTGGCAGCATTCAACAAGGCTGCACAAGCACCCGTGAACAAGGCAAGCCACTTTCCTCCGCCTTCGTCAGCAGAGGCAAGCGGGAGGAGTACGCCGACATTTACGCAGCCAGCTCAGCCTGAGGTGGTCAGCAATGGAGGCTTCGACGACAATGACGACCCCTTTGGACTGGGCTCCGCACCGCAGAGGATCAACGGTCATGATACAGCACCGGCTAGTACTCTGACCGACGGTGATGATATCTTGGGTGATTTGGGCAAGCCCGTGAGTTTGCGGCCGGCGCAAAAAGCTTCCGAAGCAGCTCAGCATCAGGCCGACGAAGTTTTTGAGCAAATGCAGGAGTCAGCAAAGAGCGTTAACGAACATGAGGATCAAGCTTTCGCGGAGCTGGTTGACATGGGATTTCCAGCTGATACTGCAAAGATTGCTTTGGAAGAAAACGGAGGGGACGTGCAGGGTGCCGTTGGTTGGCTGCTACAGCAGGCGCATGATGAGTCAAAGCAGAAAGCGAGGGCAGAAGCGATTCAAACACGGCGACCAAGCCCAGGAGCAGCAAGCAGGAGCCCGCAAAGACGACAGCGCGATGAAAAGAATGGTACAGGCATGCCAGTGTGGATGCGAGAGGAACGCTCTGGATCAGAAACGAGACGGCAAGACAGCAGGCCGCCTGCAAATGGCGAGAAGGATGCAACAAAGATAGCGCAGGAGTTTGGGAGCAAGCTGTTCAAGGGAGCGAATTCCTTGTGGAAGGCGAGTCAGAAACAGATGGCGAAGACAGTGGCAGAGTTTCAGCAGGAACGAGATCCCAGCCAGCCGAAATGGATGCAAGACCCGGCAGAGTCGAGTAGACCGAGCAGTCAGAGGCGTGCAGCTCAGCGATCCATCGAAGCCACTGCCGAAGCTGCTATGCTTGATGCACCACGAGAAAAGCCGCATCGGCCAACTAAGTCGTCTGTGCCGCCAGCTGAGATACCCTTTCGGGAACGGACGCCTGTTGAAAGTGCACTTCCTGCGCATCCCACGCCGCAACCAAGGTTCATGCAGCAGCCTCCACAGCCTGATAAGCGGCCAACCACCAGACTCAGCAGGCAAGATGTCGAAGAGCAATCTGCACAAGCATACATCAGCCCGGCCAGACGAAAGAAAGCGACGCCCAAGCCGGAACCGTCACGAGAGCCTGAGGTGGACTTCTTCAGTCTAGCACCCGTACAACAGTCCAAGACAGCTCCAGCGCCCACAAGTCCTCGTCCTTCACCTGCGTCAACACCTGTACGGCCCAAAGCACCGCCACGAACCATACCGTTCGTGTCGCCTACAGCGTTGGCAACGTCAGCCAAGCATCGCAAAGCAGGTGGCGAAGCTTTCAAGCGCGGAGACTTCGATGCTGCCCACCAGTCCTACACAGCTGCACTCGCGCCAATGCCTGCGACCCATCCAATCATGATTGTTGTCCTCTCCAATCGGTCCCTCACAGCCCTCAAGACCGGAGACGCCAAGAGTGCAGTCTCCGATGCTGACAAAGCCCTCGGGATCATCGGCGTGAACCAAGGCGCAGGCGAGTCCATCGACCTCGGCGCCGGCGAAGGATCGAAGGACATGAAGGAATTCTACGGCAAAGCTCTCATGCGTAAGGCAGAGGCTCTTGAGCACATGGAGAAGTGGATTGATGCGGAAAGTGTCTGGCGGCAAGCTATCTCCGCTGGTGTGGGCGGCGCGATCAGCATCCGCGGTCGCGACCGCTGCGAGAAGGCTGCTGCACCTAAGCCCGTGGCGCCCAAACCTGTCACAAGCACGACGGCTTCTGCGCCGAGTAAGGCTGCGCCGCCGGCGAGGAGTCTGGGTAACTCTATGCAGCGGCCGACTATCACGAGTGCGTCGGAGGCTGCGGCGGTGAAGAAGCTGAGGGAAGCAAATGCTGCGGCGGAGAAGGCAGACGACGAGAAATTCGCGCTGGCAGATCAGGTTGACGCGCGATTGACAGCATGGAAAGGCGGCAAGGCAGACAATCTACGAGCGTTGTTGCAGAGTCTGGACACTGTGCTGTGGGAAAGCGCGGGATGGAGGAGTGTCGGCATGAGCGATTTGGTGATGCCGAACAAGGTCAAAATCATATACATGAAGGCGATCGCTAAGGTGCATCCTGATAAGGTGAGTGTTGGCTTGATTACGGTCGATGTGAGTTATGGTGGAGACGCTGATGTTGCACAGATCCCGCAAGACGCGACGACGGAGCAGAGGATGATCAGTGGAGCGGTATTCAGTACGCTGAATGAAGCTTGGGATAAATTTCGGAAGGAGAACAATTTGTAGAGCTCTCTGGAGAAGATGGAGAAAGGACTTGCAAGACCTGGAATGAGATACACATCGGCAGCGACGGCTGTCTCACATACGATTTTCTACCTCGGTTGGATGAATAATGATAATTGTGCTTGTGTTTGCGCTTTTGTCGCCATCTGGCTTTGTGCTTGCTGGGCTGGTGGTTTGCTGCTCACTGCACATGAATACGACAGAGTCCTGAAGGCACAGACATCTCCTGCATGTTGACTCTACTTCACGAACCGCTACCAGAGTGCGGACAAGGCTCTCCCGCTCGTTGCCTCAGGCTCGCGTGGTTTGTCAAAGCAATCTGTGCTAGAGCCATGGGCCAGTTAGCATCGAATCGCCAGCCTGCTCGACGATGCAGGTCCTGCTACTCGCTGTAATGTCAGCTTGGTAGCTCATTGGCACATTCTCAGCTGGATGATTAGGCTGTTTGGGTCGCATCAACTGGTCATCTCGCTCGGCCTGCACTTGAGCGCAGATTAAACGGCCTGGTCTGGGGCCTTGTCTGGATGCCCGCGTCCATATGGCTTCACAAAAATACAATCAGCCTGATTGGCTAGATCATGACTGCAAGCATCATTCAATGGCTCATTCAGATCAAGTAGTGTGGCTTTGCGGAAAGAAACACACTTAGCTTTTACCATTTTGCATGTGAATAGCGACCCGTGACTGGACTGGTACTTTCGGGGGGAGCAGAATACACGAATCACTGTTGAGCTTCGTATATTAGAATATCTTGGACCTTTGAACTTTTACATGTTCACTTCTCCATTGACAAGCACTTCCAAACACTCTCGATTACTATGAGCGTTCACAGCACGTATACGGAATTCGCACCAATTAACAACCTCTTCTGGTCGATCGAACAACACTCCAGCTCCCCCTTCCGGGACTACCATTGAACCGCTTCGTCAACCGCTAAGCAACGTCCTCGCCCCATATATTCACCAATACAGTGCCTACGATCAATATGCAACCTAAGATGAGCCAAAAAGAGCGGAGGCGGCTCCAGAAGCAGACTGCATCTAAGAATTTGGCTGCACCACGCAGGGTTTCGGCACCTTCGCGACCGTTACCTCCACTTCAGCAACAATTGCCTTCGCGAACCAGGTGCAGAGACCCACGGTCAAGGACGACAGCTCAGACGGCAGATCTACCTTCGAGAGCACTGCCAGCGTCGTCACCTCCACCTCCTCGGCTGCGACATTGACAACTGCGATAACCACACCACGCATCGATCTGAACAAGTCGCTGAAGGCACAGCGCGATGCTTACTTCAACGCTCCCTGGTCATGCCGCGCGAAGCAGACAACGCCACATTTCAACTTGCTGCTTCCTGGCGAGCCCTGCGCCTTCGATACTGAAGTCCAGTGCCATAAGCCCAAGGGCGCCCCAAAATCGATCGAGCGACTCGGTTGCTCCGCAGTCGCCAACACGAAGAGGGAGGTCGTCTACCACGTCTACGCTGCTTATCCACACGTAGACTGTGTGCGCAGCTGATGCCTCGCGTCGGTGGTTACGACAGGTTCGACATGGATGCCCGCGACCTGCTGTTCAAGAACGGCGCGGTCGACGCGCATGAGGTGGAGCGCAACTTGGCGGCAATCTTCAAGGACAGGACGGTGGTGGAGCACGATGGCAGGAAGGATGCGACGTGCCTCATGTATGAGAAGGATGCTTTCACCAACGCGAGGGAGGTGGTGGATACGCAGGAGCGAGAATTGGGGGCGAGGGCAGGGTGGCAAGCAGAAGCTTCCTTCGACATTGTCCAAAGGCTCGTGTCTGGAGTGCGATCTCTGTAGGTTCTGAAACGCAGCATGTGGACACACTGCCTCACGTTAAATCGAGTCCAATCTTGAGAAATGCAGACTTGCCCCTGGCGTGGCCTTTCAAGTTGGAATTCGGGTTAATCCGTGCACGTGAAAGGCTTGGCACACACTGTATATATTGAGCTTCAGACAGCAACACTTTACAATGAATAAGCGGTTTGAATATCTAACTTTTCACGGCAAGTGTGTCAAACGTCTTGAAGAGCAAGACCTTATCCGAGTTCTGTTTGTCCAGGAAGTACCACTTGTGCGGAGCGTTCCACAGGACATTGTATTTTCCACGAATCACGTGGGTATATATGCTGTCACTTGGAACGAGATCTCGCATTGGGTCGATCGATTGACAATCGAGGAGAGCGAGTGGCCAATCATCCAAAGGGCCAAACAGGGGCCGTCAGGCACTGCATATACCCTACCAGCGAGACCGACCGTCATACTTCATGCTCCCGGACCTACATTACAATCTGTAACCTCCGGGAAGAGATGTCAGAGTGTCCTCGAGCTCGTAGGAGTTCTTGCAACTCATCATGGAGCGTCATCAGGCGTTATATCTATGACCTGTCAGCCTCAAACTCCGGCGACGTGAGTGCGGTGACCATGCCAACGTGCTGCCCTTGGACTGGCTGCGGAATGTAGCCATCGGTTCCTCTTGGCAGCTTTGGAAACTGTCCGTCGACGAACTTGATATGAGAAGGGTATGACATTTTTAGCGCCTTGCAATTCGGCTGAAGGAAGCTCGACTTGACAGAATGCGGATGGTGGTGGTCGTCGTTGACCGCGATACAGTCCAGAAGCGACAGGTCTCCTCGCCTGTCTTCCAGCTGGACCTCGAAGGCATTCTGGTCCAGCGCGAAACAGTCGTTGTTGTCAGGTAGGTCGATGATGACAACGCCGTGGTAGGGCAATGACATTTCGTCCGTCTGTTTGACGCCGGGAGTGGCTCATGCTGGGAGGTTTATGTGATATGGCTTTGCGCTTCTGTACTCCTCTCGGTCCTCAAGATATTGCAACGTCGCTCGCGTGGTTATTGATAGACGACCTGGCCTGCGCGACGGGCCATGGATGCCTTGAAATAGCGCTTAGGCCTAGTCAACGGCGACATGTCTGGGTGTTGGTTGCACTTATTACAACAGATCGGCGATCTGGGCCACGGCCAAGACTAGCAAGAGCCCTGAGAAGCATCCTACCAGAGTCCAATGCTCATGAATAATGAATAGAACGTGGCAGGTGTTTGCAAGTCCGGTGGGTTGCGCAGCACTCTTGTGCAGACTGAACTGCATGAGGCGATTCGGGATCTACACGATTCGCCTACGCCAAGCACTACCTTCGCCGAATTACAGATGATATCCGGGTACTCCCAACTGACCGCAGGTGCACGAGCAGGTGCGTGAAGCTCAAGAAGGTAGTCCAACGCCGCAGGTGTTCGCCAGCAACGATGATCACAAACAATCGTGGTTGAGTCAGGAGAAAATTAGCATTCGCCTCAGTGTCACAAGCAATAATAGAGCTCGAACCATCATTACGAGAGGTTGTGCCTGACCATACACTTCCAAAAGTACGTTGGAGTGCCATCAATGCCATCAATCACTCTGGATCACCCCAGCTCCCCTCATCACTGCCATCCGCATCCACGCTCATCCCATCCTCGCCATTCACTGCACCGCCAGTCGCTTCAATCATCTTGACCTCAACTCCACCCTTCCTCGGCTGCCCGAGCAAGTATTCAATCGTGCTTGCATTGCGATCCGCCACTTTCAAGATTTCACTCTGCAACCTCGCAATAGCCCTCTGCACCAATCTCAAGACCTCAGCAAATTGTCCCTGCATGTCTTTCAGCACTCTCCCGTGCACCCTCAACAGCGCTTCCAACCATAACAGATTCATTTCCAGATGTGGTGACATATCCACTTCCTTCGCCGCGTGCCGTAGCAGGCGCTCGAGGTATACGAGTGGAAGGTCTCGGACGACGAGCGAGATATCGGAGACGGGCACGGAGCGGTAGACGCGAGTGACGAGTTTGGCGTTGCTGAGACGAAAGGCCATGACGAGTGCTTTTAGGTATTCTTGCCTGGCGAGAGTTTTGAGAGTGGTTTCGAGCGTGACGTCGATGTCTAGGTCGAAAGGGTCGAATTGGACGCCGACGTCCAGACTGTAGACCAGCAAGCCTTCAGTGCTTGCTGCACAGAAGGCGCGACCGGTGGGTGAGAATGTCACGCCCGGGACCCTGACTTCGGGCGCTTGTTTTCGCTGCCCGGCGTCGCCTCGTTTGGATCCAGGCAGAGACTTGGCGAGCCGGTCTTCCAGATCTGACGCCTCGCCTTGTTCATCGAGTAGACCTTGAGGCCCAGCTTCGGTGAGTAGGCGGGAGTTGAGAAATTCTTGAGTGCCTTGGAGACTGAGATTGATACTGACGGTATATTTGTGCAAGAGGACACCGGTCTCGACAGAGTACAGGCAGATGTACTTGCTGTTGCCACCAGCAAGCACTACCGTGCCATCGGCGCTGTATGCGATCTTGTTGAAGCTCTTTGTACCGGCGGTATTAGCTGCGGTCCTTCGGTCTGAAATCTTACGACCGCCGGAAACGTCTCGTCGACCGTCAACGCCGGCTTGTTGGGTTGCTTCGCTCAGAGACCAGAACGTGAGTTGGCCGTCGAGGGTGGAGACTGCTATCTGTTTGCTGTCAGGTCTTATGGCCACGCAAAGGACGTCCGCTTGCAGCTGCAGAGGCTCTGATGTCTGTGTTCGCGCAAAGACAGACCAGATGCGCACTGTCTTGTCCCATGATCCAGACACTAGGCTGCCGCCGTTTGGAGCGAAAGCCAAGCTTGAGACTGGACCATCATGACCTGCTAGCTGATCAAGCAGTTGTCCAGTCTGCACGTTCCAGATGTGAATGTCGAAGTCGTCCAAGCTGCCCGCTGCCACCACTTCGCCAGAAGGGTCTACCGCGATGGAGCTGAAGCTAAGTCGCTTAGGCGCCGTGAACGTGCGGAAGCAACGGTATCTGATCAAGTCGAACGCACGAACACTACCATCGAGTGATGCTGTGAAGAGCACGTTACCACGCCGTGCAAATTCACAAGCAGTGACACCAGAAGTATGCTCTGTAAATGTGACGATGCAAAAACCAGACGCAGTATCCCACACCTTGATCTTGCCGTCGTCCGCACATGTGATGATGCGGTCTCCGCTTGGACTGTACGTCAGAGCATTCATGCTGTCGAAGTGGCCCTGCTGCTTCAGTATGTATGACTCAGATTGCCACTCCCAGACAAGGAGCTGGCCAAGAGCAGAAGAGCCAAACGCCAACCATTCACCTGTCTCGTTGATTGATACAGTATCGATGATTGACGCTGATATCGAGAGCTTGTGAATCTCACTAAAGTCTGGTAGCTCATGCAGCGTGAACAAGCCGTTTGAAAACCCAGTGACCAGCAGGTTGGACGGCGCATGAAATGCAGCTGTCGTCAAGTTGGCCTGACCTTGAAAGAAGTAGTGTCTGTCGCTGATGCGCCATCGCTCGTTATTTTCATTAGGATTATCGAGATCAGCATCAGGTGGAGGAAGATATTGCCATCGAAATAATGCGCCGTCTTTCGATACAGTCCAGATAGTTTCTTGGTCGTTGCTAAACCACGCCGCATATACTGCTGTTCTGTGGCCGGCAAGTACAGTTGGTGTGAAGCCCTCTTCAGGATTTAAGCTCCATATTCGTGCTGTCAAGTCTTTGCTGGCGGACAGGAAGAAACGGCCGTCCTGGCTCCATTCGATGTTCTGAACGGTGTCGTGATGTGCAACGTATTGTCTGTATCTCACGAAAGGCGCGAATTCTAGACCGACGCTTTCTCTAGTATCGGTGTCTGCTTGTGATCCAGGCGTGGTTGGGGTCTTCCAGACTTCAATCTTTCGGCCCAGGGCGACCGCGAAGTGTGTTCCAGCAGGTGAGAAGACCAGGGATGAGACTGGACTCTTCAGTGAGAAATGGTAGAGGATTATTCGTCGCCGAAGATGGCTGAGTATCGCATACCCAGACTCGTCGACCGTCAACAGCAGCTGGCCATTAGGATGTAATGCAATACGCGCGATGTTCTGTCGATGTGAGAGAGGTAGCGTGTGCGACTTGTTGTTGACCAAATCGAAGACCGTCACTCGATTGCCGACTGGTGATAACAGGCAAGTCCCGTCTTCGGTGTACACGAGGTTTCCTTTCCGGTATACCGTACCCAAGAGATTTGAGAACTATGGTAGGGAGTCATTCAACATGCGCTGAGGCCGATCGAACTGCGCCCCTTACCGTGAAGTCTGTCTTCATGCTGAGCTCCGCAACGCCTCGCTAAGAAAGTATCAGATATATCATAGACATTGAGAAGAAACGATTGCGACGGCGAATTTGCTGCTTACCTTGCGATGCGTCGGCAGAAAAATATCTTGGAGATAGTTCCGGCTGCCAGCGGATCGCGCCGCCGCCAACTCCAAGAACCAAGGCGTATGCGATTTGAGGGAAACAAGGCTGTAGTCGCTAGGAAATGAAGGTTACCATGACTTTGTTGTCTCGTACTCGCAGACCTCTGCAGCTGATCGCGTGGTTACAGCATTGCATACTCAAGAGTTTCATGTCGGTCGTCGTTGATTTGAAAGGCTCGTCTGTACTTGCATTATTAGCTCAATGTGGGGATCGAGCGCGCACGGATGCGCATCCAATTCGTAAGGGTTCGCCTACCTCTCCTTTTCAGTAGTCCAGCTTGCCTCCAACTGCGGTGTGTTCCATACATACCACCTTGTCCCAACGGAGTGTAAGACACATCGTTGAGCTTGGCACATCTTTCAACTCGTGCCGACCATATTCACTCGCTTGAGCCCTGGCGGTATGTTTCACCAAGACGCGCGTGTTTCAATCCCAATCACTCCATTCTACGCCCAGCGTTTCCATCAATCGCGACTCAGAGTTTAAGACACAATGGCTGACTTGGACAACGGCGCAGAAGGAGCGAAGGAGCAACAGATCCCTCCAGCAGACATTCCAGACGCCGAAGCCCCATCAACGCCCCCAACCATGGCCACCGAGTCCGGCGTCATGAGCCCCATTGGCATTGCGAACGTACGTAAAAGAGTCAGCATTGGCGACAGTAACACATCTAATACACTGTGAAGCTTCCCAACCAGCGCCACAAGATTGTGGCCAAGCGCGGTGCCGCCTTCACTATTATGGTGGCAGGCGAGTCCGGCTTGGGAAAGACCACTTTCATCAACACTCTTTTCTCGACCACCATCAAAAACTACGCCGACCACCGCAGGCGCCATGCGAAGCAGGTAGATAAGACCGTTGAGATCGAGATTACCAAGGCCGAGCTCGAGGAGAAGTTCTTCAAGGTCCGCTTGACGGTCATTGACACACCTGGTTTCGGAGACTACGTGAACAATCGCGACAGCTGGCAGCCCATCATCGAGTTCTTGGACGACCAGCACGAGAGCTACATGCTTCAGGAGCAACAGCCGCGCCGCACAGAAAAGATCGACCTCCGTGTGCACGCCTGCTTGTACTTTATCCGCCCGACCGGCCATACCCTGAAGCCATTAGACATTGAGGTCATGAAACGCCTGTGCACGCGTGTCAACTTGATTCCAGTTGTTGCGAAGGCCGATACTCTGTCCCCATCCGACCTTGCCAAGTTCAAGCATCGCGTAAGTATACACGGCTTTGCTGAGATTTGAGTTGACTGACATCTGCTAGATCCGAGCTGTTATTGAGGCGCAAGGCATCAAGATCTACCAGCCGCCTCTCGAGGAGGATGACGAGGCCGGTCTCCAACACGCTCGCTCCCTGATCTCCGCCATGCCCTTCTCTGTCATTGGCTCTGAGCGCGACGTTTCCACACCCGATGGCCGCACTGTGAAGGGCCGCCAGTACGCCTGGGGTGTGGCCGAGGTCGAGAACGAGGAGCATTGCGACTTCAAGAAACTGCGCGCCATTCTCATCCGCACGCACATGCTTGACCTCATCCACACTACCGAGGAGAATCACTACGAAGCATATCGTGCGCAACAGATGGAGACGAGGAAATTCGGCGAGGCGCGGCCACGAAAGTTGGACAACCCGAAATTCAAGGAAGAGGAAGAGGCACTCAGGAAGAGGTTTACAGAGCAGGTTAAGGTGGAAGAGCAGAGATTTAGGCAGTGGGAGCAGAAGCTTATTGCCGAACGGGATCGCCTGAATAAGGATCTGGAGAGCAGTCACGCTGTGATCAAGCAGCTCGAGCAGGAAGTTGAGACCCTGCAGGGCTCGATGAGCAGGACTGGCAGGCGCTAATTGGTTGATACGAGATGCGGAGTCACAATCGATCGAGCATCTGAGGACGCGCGAGGAAAAAGTTAGGTGTGCAGGCCGTGCAAGGGCCTTCGGCCTGCGCTCTGAAGAAGAGGATATGATTTTCTTGGGTGGCGTGTGCGAACGATACCAGATTCTGACTTTGTTGCTGTAGTTTCAGTAATCTCTTTGTAGCGGGTTGTGGCGTGGAATAGCGGACTGGGAGTACAAATGCTCAGCATTTGCTACCCATTTATGTTGGCCTGGCAGCCGGCTAAGGTTTGTATGTATTTAGCGATATGGACATAATGCAACCTTGCGCAGTGTTCACGCTGAGGAGGTAGTCAGGAGCTCAGGGCATGGGCATGGCGTGCAACCCTGGCAAAGGCAAGCACTTCATCTATGTTCTAATCCCTGTTCCAATCTTCCGCACGTCTCTTTGGAGGCTGCGGTTTGGCACAGCGCCTTGTGCACAGCAGCGCATCTTGTGCATGTGCTTGCATGAGTCAGGTTCGGCATCGTCGACCTCCCGTTGTAAAACATCTTCACCATATTGGATCAGGAACAGAACGATTGTACGATGGCATCCTTTCCCACAACTCCGATGGCCACTCTCGTCGGCCACAACGGCCCCGTGCATGCCCTCGCGTTCTCTGCTGGATCAGGCCAGTACCTCCTCACTGGCTCACAGGACCGCCAGGTCCGGATCTTCAATTCTTCCACTTCTAAACTCATCCAAACATATTCCGCCCACGGCTACGAGGTCCTGGATCTAGCTGTCTCAGAGGACAACTCCAAATTCGTCTCCGTAGGCGGCGACAAAACTGTCTTTCTATGGGACGTAGCAACCGCGCAGACTTTGAGGCGGTTCACGGGCCATGCGGGGAGAGTGGAGACTTGTGCGTTTGGGGGCGAGGGCGATAGTGTGATCGTTACTGGAAGTTTTGATGGGACGGTGAAGGTCTGGGACTTGAAGGCCAGAGGTGAGAGACCGATTATGACGTTCTCGGAGGCGAAGGATACGGTCAGTTGTGTGAGGGTCTTAGGTGGGGAGATCTTTGCCGGAAGTATCGATGGCAGGGCGAGAGTGTATGATCTGGGGATGGGGAAGGTGGAGACGGATGTTTTGGGCGCCAGTGTTACTAGCTTGCAGCCGACGAAGGCGGGGGACTCGTATTTGGTGAGTACATTGGATAGTAGGGTGAGGTTGATGGATCGCAGGGATGGGAAGTGTTTGCAGAGGTTCCGGGCGGAGGGATATGGGAATGAGACTTATCGGATTAGGTCGGTGATGGGTATGGCGGATAGTGTGGCGATTAGCGGTAGTGAGGATGGAAGGGTGGTGGTTTGGGATGTTTTGAGTGGGGAGTTGGTGGAGAGTGTGTGGCATAGGCAGGGTGGGGAGAGTGGGGGTGGGAAGGGGAGGACGAAGAGGGATGTTGTGGCTGCTGTTGCGTGGAATCAGGTTAGGAGGATGTGGGCGAGTGCAGGTGGGGACGGAAGGGTGGTGGTTTGGGGAACTGGTGAGTGAGGTGTGCAGCGTGCCGGACTGTCTGTGAAGCGGCGTTTTGATACTGGACGTGGTTCGGTATCGACCTGCCGAGGATGTCGACGAAATGAATGGCGAAACCGAGGACAACGACAAATTCGACAGCGGACCAACAGGATCGTAAAGCGGCTCCTCTGCTGGCCCGAGGAGAATGAGGAGAAAGTCATGCGGGGCCATTACAACGAATTGGCTACGCGAATGAACAATCCTCACGCCAAGCGCGATCGATATCATCATGGCCAGGAAGACGGCAGTAAGCAGAGCCTTTAGCACTTCGATGAAATTGAAAGCCATGTAGATCGCGGAGACCAGTAGGCAGAAGTACGAGTTTGTTCGCTCTGTTGGAAGGGTTGGATATGTTTGGCAAATGCTGAATGTGAATCGCACGCCGTACCCACCTCAGGCACTGGCACCGGCTCTTGTGAACAAAGTATCGAGATTGGCGACCTTCCAGGGTGGCTTTTCTGTTGCAACACACCATAGTCAATTTCAACGGGCGACGGTCGGGGCGAATTAAAGGCCGTTGTCGATGTTCTCATACGAACAGATCTGCAACGAGTGTTTGCTGTGCAGCATCGGGACCTGGCGCCCGACACCACGTAACGAAGCTGGAACTGTGGCTCCGCTCGCTCATACACTGTCTTCGCTCTTGTGAAAGTAGACGGCTATCCGAAGGTACGATTGAGATCACTGAACTCTTCCCGCCCACTTCGACACAGCGTAGATCGCGCTTCCAGCACTTTGCAGGAAGAAAGATCAAACGCACTTCTGAGCATCAAAATGTGAGCACTATGTAGTAGTCGACAGCCAAGTGTATTGACGGGTTGTGATGGCTCATTCCCGGCTTGCTCAGCGAAGCGAGAATAGGACAGAGGAACCCACGGTAGCCCCGTAATCATCTTTGAAGAGCTCTTCCGCACACCTCCGTCTTGCGACGGTCTTTTTCAGACTCATGCCATCTTTGCCTGATTGCTGTTTATCTCTTCGAAATTACGCATACTTAAACACTTAGGTATCCGTCATGGGTATTGAGCCTCGTTTGAGTCGTTCCGTTGGTCAGGAGCTGTCTTCACTTCATAGCCACGCCGAAGGGGCGAAGCGAGAGGATGCATAATTTTTCTGTAGCAGCTGCAATCTGGGGGTCATCCATCCAGAATGAAAGACTGGATCCTCGAGAAGAGCAAGAAGTGGTTATATGGAGAATGTTTGCCGTGGGCAAACCCGCAGCCTCGGCGGAAAACCGGGTCAAATCTTGTAAAATATAATCAACAATCTGTTGACGATCTAATGCCTTCGGGCATTTGGTCAATTTGAAACAATACAGAGAAGATTAGCATGGCCCCTGCACTAAGGATGACACATGCAAACAAAGAGTGCTACAAGTTTTTTTGCACTTTTTCGATCCTCTATCCCGTACAAAATGTCAGTCACACAGTCTTAAGGATCGACATGCTGCGCAGTGTGAGGCACAAGATCTTTTTGGACACCCATCAATCACACTTTACTTGATATATGCCTCTGCCAAATAATGACTGCGCATCGTGGTACGATTGCTGATTGACGAAATGGTTGGTTGCCACATCATACAGCCATTCGTGCCGGCGAAATCTCTTTACTGGCCTCGTTTTCTCACCAGTCGCCCACGCCAGTCGTCACCAGTCGGTCAAGTAAGTCCCATAGACTGGTGCTTTCCGCCAGTCGAGGCTATTCTTCGCTTACAGGCCGGTCGACTAATACTCCTCCAAGTACCAATCAAAAGTGCGCCGTGCACTATTCGGATTATCCACTATTTTACATTTTACCCTAGCTATACCATTTCTAGACATGCCAATAGAGTGGCGAGCAGTCAATAAATCGTCAAACGCCGCCTGCTAAGGCACTCCATTTTGTATGGGACCGATGCTGACTGGCGACTGGCGAGAGATCGAGGCCTTATGCTTTGATTGTGAAGCTTGGAGCACTACTTTGACTAGATTGGGTCCACACTCACGACCTCCACTCTTTTGTCACGATATCAACTACTTTTCTCGCATTCTGAGTGTTCATTGGAGCATGCCCACTCGGGACCGTGTCGAGCACAAACTCTGCATACCCTATCGTGCCCGCTATGTTTTTACTCAAGAGCTCCACTGGCACAACATCACCTTCTCTCCCATACGCAAATACGAGCCTCTCCTTTCCGTCTTTGGCCTTCTGCTTCTCCTTCAGCGCATCGCATGCGTCCTGTCAGATCTCATAATGATGCTGACGCTGCAGCGGCCATAGGCGATAGTATTCGCGAATGATCTCGCGTGTCCCTGGTGATTGTGAAACTGCCAGTGCAGGATTGCTAATCCGTCAACACCTTTTTCCTTGTCGTTGCTCGTCCTATCTTCTACCCCATTCTTCCTAATGCTGAGCGTTGCTACTATGGGTTTTCTCAATTGTTTTTCGGTTAGTATGCCCTCCTTCGCAGCCTTTTGGAGCATTACATACTTCTCTGGCAGGGCTTCGCAGAGTTTTCAGCAGGCCCTAAGAGCACGACATTCTCTACCATGTGCGGTGAAGTCCAGCGTGCTAGCGCCACCAGGCGAGAAATCAATGATACTTGAGGTTTCTGTACATCATGACAATGGCAAAGACGAGACAGCGAAGAGGATCTGAAGTGCGAAGGTGCGGCTTTCGTGGACCCCATTGGGAGACGAGGAGTACCCGCAACACCAGAGATCTGACTGGTCCATTAGCGTGTCGCTTGGACTCGCTTTCAATGCATCGGCCCCTGTCAAGCACAATCGCACGACATCCCCTTGCCCCAAAACCTCCGGCAATGTCCTTCCATAACGGTGCACACATTGCGTCCCCATGCACGTTATCACTTTCCTCCCACTCTCAGCCCCCCATTCGTAGATACGCATGCTGCCACAGCAGGTCTTGACATATCGTGCTCCCGGATAGATCTCTGCCGGTCAGGGTAGAGAAGCTAGGTAGGTGTAAGGGTAGGTATGAAGATTGAGGGATCGTGCTGCGGGTTGAGAGGGATATGTCGGGAGTGGACATTCGGTTGTCTGTTAAGAAACAGCCGATTTTTTGCGCAGGAAATGAAGAATGGGACAGGTCCAAAGGATCCATGCTGGCCTTCATCTAGACCAAAATACGGCTGCCGCCAGACCCATGCTAGCTCGCGTCAAGATGGCCGACAATGGATTCCGCGACAACTCTTGCCCATACTAGCCGGACTGTCATGACTGGGAAATGTTGTGGTTCCATGGGAAGGTCGAGGTGCTGACGCAATACGCGGCTACTCGACACGTTGACGCATGTTGATCTTTCATCCTTGGCCCCATCATGTTCAATTCATCTCAAAGCTGACAAGACACATGTATTAGCCACCAAGAAACGAACATGGGGCCTAGCATCAGACATGCTGCCAAGAGCAAGCTGTAAGACTCACTTGATTACATTTGGTCTTTGGCATTATCTTGATACTAATAACAGCATCAACAGACTAGAGGGATGGCTTCTGCGGTACGCAGAAGCTCCGCGCTAGGCAGTGAAATCACGTGTGTAGAATGGCATTATTAGAAGTATAGCCAGACTTGAAGTAATCACCTTATTAAACACAAGAACAGACAAATTTGTGTCTGATGTAGCATAGTACTTACTATTAAGGACTCCTCTACCTCTATAGTAACACCTCTATAATAGTAGACTATACTAGCTCCTACATCTTACTTATATGTAAAGGGTCCCTAATTATGAATTATAGATAATCTCTATAGTAGTACAAGCTCCCTAAGCAAGCTCCTTAATAGTATAAGAGGTATAGTAACACTGTTTTTAATATTCTCTAATAGCTTATAATATGTAAAATATATTATTACTATAGCTTTTTCTTTCGAGTAGTTAAGCTCCTAAGGTACAAGCTTTCTTGTCTGACTCTAATAGCTTATAACACATGAAATATATTATTACTATAGCTTTTTCTTTTAAGATAGTCAAACTCCCTACAAGAGTAGCTATAAATTTTAAAGTTACATAGGTAGCTAAACTTCGCATGGCTATTTTATCTACTTAGGGAGGTCTGCCTAAGGTACAAGCTTTCTTGTCTGTTTCTCCTTATAGTATAGATCTCTATAGTAGTACAAGCTCTCTAAGCAAGCTCCCTAATAGTATAAGAGGTATAGCGACACTGTTTTTAATATTCTCTAATAGCTTATAACATGTAAAATACATTATTACTATAGCTTTTTCTTTTGAATAGTTAAGCTCCTAAGGTATAAGCTTTCTTGTCTCTAAAGCTCATAACATGTAAAATACATTATTAATACAGCTTTTTCTTTTAAACAGTTAAGCTCCTTATAGGAGTAGCTATAAATTTTGAAGTTCTATAGGTAGCTAAACTTCACATGGCTATTTTATCTACTTAGGGAGATCTACCTAAGATACTAGCTTTCTCGTCTGTTTCTCCTTATAGTATAGATCTCTATAGTAGTACAAGCTCCCTAAGCAAGCTCCCTAATAGTATAAGAGGCATAGTAACTGTCATAAGGGTAGGTGCTAATAGCAGGAAGGGGATCAGGTATTAGACTAGCAGAGTAGTAAAGAATATCGATAATGGCAATTAACCTTGTAACTAACTATCCCCCTTAGAGGAGAGGATTAAATTAAGCACGAAGCTCCTAACTGCCTGTCCTAAAGCTATCCCTATATACTAGAGAGACAGGGCAGTTCTACTAGATCTGTTAACAGACCTGTTAGACCTATGTCTATAGATCTGTAGACTAACCCTACAGATCTAGGTATCTATCCTTATATGACAGATCCTTTCTCCTATGTAAGCCTGTAGATCTATAGACTAACCCTATAGATCTAGGTGTCTGTCCTTACGTGACTGTCATAAGGGTAGGTGTCATGAGTGTCAGGAGTACTATCTAGAGTACTATAGGATACAGGATCATGTAGGTCCTGAGTGCTATGAGTCATAGTACCGTCATAGGAGTACTATGAGTTATAGGCATAGTCATGGAAGAAAGGATCTGTCACGTGAGGACAGATCCCTAGATCTGTAGGGTTAGTCTACAGATCCATGGGCTTATAAGGAAGAAGGGATCTGTCATGTGATAACAGACCCTTAGATCTGTAGGGTTAGTCTACAGATCTACAGACACGGATCTGTCGGGTCTGTCGACAGATCTAACAGAGCTGCTCTGTCGCTCTCTAGTATATAGGGATGGCTTTAGGACAGGCAGTTAGGAGCTTCGTGCTTAATCTCAATTCAATCCTCTCTTGCTTAGAGGAGAGTCAGTTACAAGGTCAACTGCTATTGTCGATATTCTTCACAGCTCCCGAGTCTAACACCTGGTCACCTTCCTGCCATCGGCACCTACCCTTATGACAAACAGATAGACAGACAGAACGTCTAAATTAGACGCTAGAATAGTACTTTCGATCCTATATGAATAGGGACTAGAATAACTAGGTAGAGTTGTTACTAATAGCGTAGCTTGCATATAATAGTATACTAGCAGAGTTAACAGGACTCTCGCTATTTCAGATGGCGTACGGATTAGCCATAGAAGATGTTCTAGACGTCTTAGCTAGTAATCTAAAACTAGTAGCACTCGGGCGAGTAGAACACCTCCGCTAACTGCAAACAGAAGTACGACTCGACCTGTAGTTCTATTAACAGAACATAGCATAGTACGCAAATCGCAAGAGAATTAAGGGACTAATTCTAAAGGAGGGGGACAAGGTATATCTCCTCTGCTAACACATTAAATCGGACAAGCCAAGTAAAAAACTAGACGCTGTGAAACTAGGACTATTCTAGATTAAGGCTAAGAAAGGACTAGTTAATTTTGAATTATAGCTACTATGGCAGATGAGAATACACCCTGTGTTCTATGTCTCTCTACTAGAACAAGCGGCGCTAGACGCTACACTGCAAACGGAACCCTTACTACTTAACCCTAAGGTCGAAGAACTAGAGTACACTGTCGAGAAGATCGTTAACACTCGCTAGGTAGACAGATAGCGAGAGTACTTAGTAAAATAGCAAGGATACAGGAGTACTAAAAACACCTAGGAACCTCTAAAACACTTACGAAACTATTAGCAAAAGATACGGAGTTTTAAGCAGAGAACGAACCTAGGAAGAAGATCATAGGCTACAATTAGGCTCCTGCGGGACGCTATTAGTAGGCTTGGCTACCACGCTATCTAGGAAACCCTAGTACGATGCGTCAGCGAAACCTTCTATTATACTCTATGTCGTAGGACTAAGCGCAAGACCTGCTAAGGGATCTAGGTTAAGAAGGAACCTAGTCTGCTAAAGAGCCTGCTTTTTAGCCTTGTCCTCCCTAATCTTACGCTCCTTAAGAGCGCGACTATCCTCGACCTTATAGTTAACCGCATCTAACTATTTCTGAAGACGCATCTCCTTTACATGCGCCTCTATCATCTTTTACGAAGCCTCGGCTAGGGCTGCCTTTGCATAGTCGAGATTAGTAATTAGTCTTTTCCGCTAATTACCTAACCTCTTCTATTCGACCTCTGTTACCTTCGCGTTATAACTTTAATAGTTACTAAAGTAATAGTGCGAACATTTCCCTAAGGAAATGTGTACTTAACAAACAAGCTTTAACTCTTGACACTAAGTACAAGACTTTATGCTTTCCTTGCCCTAATAATAGATTCGATTTACGTAGTGTTTGCGTTTCTACATTAAAGGGGCGTTAGTGTCTAGAATGACACAAGGTAGTAACGTAGAAAGAGAAGACATTACTACGCAAAGGAAATAGCAAAAGAAACCCTGTACTAATAAGTAGCTTAGGGACAAGCTAGGCTAAGAGGGGGATAGTATCATGAAGGTTATAAGTTATAAGCACTATAGTATAAGTTATAACACATGTAGGGAAGGGAGGATCTGTTACTGTCATGAGTGTCAGGAGTACTGTCTGGAGTACTGTAGGATACAGGATCATGTGGGTCCTAAGTGCTATGAGTCATAGTACCGTCATAGGAGTACTATGAGTCATAGGCATAGTCATGGAAGAAAGGATCTGTCACGTGAGGACAGATCCCTAGATCTGTAGGGTTAGTCTACAGATCCATGGGCTTACAAGGAAGAAGGGATCTGTCACGTGATGACAGACCCTTAGATCTGTAGGGTTAGTCCACAGATCTACAGACACGGATCTGTCGGGTCTGTCAACAGATCTAACAGAGCTACTCTGTCACTCTCTAGTATATAGGGATGGCTTTAGGACAGGCAGTTAGGAGCTTCGTGCTTAATCTTAATTCAATCCTCTCTTGCTTAGAGGAGAGTTAGTTACAAGGTTAACTGCTATTGTCGATATTCTTCACAGCTCCCGAGTCTAACACCTGGTCACCTTCCTGCTATCAGCACCTACCCTTATGACATTTTGAGCACCACTTCTAGGGAAGCATTAGGAGACTTGGCGAGCGCTTGACATACGCCTATGTCAAGTAGTTCTTTAACTGTCAGTTCAAGCTCTAGCGACAGTTAACCGACACCACGAGAACAAGTTGCCGCTATACCTCAAATCACGTAGTAGCTC
Source organism: Teratosphaeria epicoccoides (assembly GCA_021401465.1). Classification (NCBI taxonomy): domain Eukaryota; kingdom Fungi; phylum Ascomycota; class Dothideomycetes; order Mycosphaerellales; family Teratosphaeriaceae; genus Teratosphaeria; species Teratosphaeria epicoccoides. The sequence continues at coordinate 293,873 of JADDMT010000038.1, forward strand.
GAATCCATTCACCTTAGCGAGATGGCTCTAGCATCCGTCGCAGGTTCAACTACCGGGAATAGACACGGCAACAACGGCTTCAAGATAGGAAGCCCTACAGAGTTCACAGGACAACGATCTCAAGTCGAGATGTTTATCCTACAATGCTAGTTAGCATTTAACGTGGATACGGAACGGTTTACGACACATCATAAGCGAATGATGTACATTGTCTCTTACCTGAAGGGACCGGCGTTCGAGTTTATCCAGCCTCATCTAACGGATTATCTGGATCATGTCAGCAGCGCCGAAGCCAGGAAGACGACGACTAGGGAGATTCTTAACTTAGACAAGTCTTTGTTTAAGGCATTACGCGAAGCGTTCGGGCTCGGTAATGAGCAACAAGAGGCCGAAAGAGCTCTCCTAGGAATCTAGCAGAAGGGTTCCGCCACGAAGTACCGCGCGGACTTTTAGACCCTCTCTGCTCGAGTCGACTAGAATGATAACGCTTTAGCCGCTCAGTTCTACTAGGGACTAAAGGAGACGGTTAAAGATGAAATTGCCCGAGGAGATCGGCTAACGACATTCAAGGAAATGAGCGATCTCGCGATTAGAATCGATAATCGCATCTAGGAACAACAGCAAGAACGACAACATGGAAATCGCAAGCCGGCGCAGGCTAACCATAAGGTCTAACGATTGGCACCGAAATGGCGAAGCGATTACTACGGTCTCTAACCTATGGAGTTGGATGCGACTAAGGGGCGTCCGAGGAATGGACCCCGAGGAAAGCCGCGGAAGGGCTCTCCTCCCTAGAATGGTCTGAAGAAGCCATTCGACAAGAGTAATCTCGAGTGCCATAACTGCGGAAAGAAAGGACACTTTTCCCGCGAATGTTTTGCTAAGAAGCAACGACAAGAGCTGCCTAGGATAGAGCAGGCTCGCGCGACAACGACGGCACCTAAGCAAAAGGTCGCCGCTACTCGAGAACCGGACTATGCCGCACTTACTTAGACTGCGTGCTACGACGACGATTGTCGAATTCACAAGAGTGATAAAGATGGTTCTGGATGGTACCCTAGCCGAAACAAGGTACAGTCGATCTGTGCGCTAAGGGGTACACCTTCTAGTACGACAGTCCTGAGAGAACAGGAACTAGAAGAAGAAGAAGAAGGTTCGGACGACAACTACGAGCTTGTCGAAGCCGTCATTCCTGATTCCGAGGAAGACGAGAGCATAGAGCGATAGGCCATGCCGCCACATGACATTAGACTCGACATTATCCGGATCATACAGAACTAGTAGGCTTAGGCTTGCCCATGGATTAATGGAGTACAACACGTCGACTAGCTTCAGTATGACGAACTAGCCGACCGTATGCGACGACACCTAAGGAGACTACTAGTCGTAGCTTAACCTCACGCGCATCAGAAAGTTGTCCAAGAAATTGTACCGTTCGGGGTAGAGTTCACGCCCTAGGGAGGCTACCTAACCCACGAAGGTATTCAGATTCCACGAGCGCTACGACTCCGAGTCTATCATTTAAAGATAGAGTACGCAAGGAACGCGCAGGAACAGCGAGGCTAAGAACGCGAACGATCTCTTAGGCCAGAAAACGGTAACGCTTACAGAAGAAGCCGAGACCGCACGATCCCTGAACTAGTCCGTGAAGACAGTTATTCGGGAAACGACGAGGTCCGCCGAAATTAGACCTACAGACAGACTAGTCAGGGCTGCAACGATGTGCCGCGATTGGCGCCAGATACGCGAACAACCTTAGAGTATGGTTGCACATCGACGAGACGCTAGCCAGGGCCTTAATAGATTCAGGATGTACTGGAATCTTCATGACGCCCAAGTTCGCCAGGACAGCTAGGATAAAGCTACAGGCGAAAACGAATGCTTTCTCGCTACAAGCGATCGATGGAAAGCCGGTCACGTACAACTAAGGAATAGTTGACGAGGAGACCGAGATGATGCCTCTGCGGATGGGACGCTACCGAGAGATGCTCTAGTTCGACATCACGGAGTCGCTAGGCTCGGATGTAGTACTAGGGTTGCCATGGCTAAGGAACGCCAACCCCTATATCGACTAGAAGAATGAGAGGATCTAGTTCCCAGAACTCTCAAGATCGATACCTCTACCTGTAGTGCACGACGCACTAGGCAAGATCGAAATATGTGCTATGACTTCAAGCGAGATGGTAGCCGCTATCAAGGATCCCGAACAGGAAGTGCACGTCCTATAGGTCAAAGCAACGCAATCAGAAGTCAGGGTCGAATTTATAGTTCCTGATGAGTATAAAGAGTTCGCTACTCTTTTCGAGGAAGAACCCGACTAAGAAGCTCTGCCAGAACACTAGGAGTAGGACCACGGGATACCCTTACTCCCTAGCAAGACACTGACGAAGCAA